>VDFB02038434.1:0-17855 GCA_007258455.2 Sequoia sempervirens
CCTCTAGATCATCCTAAGAATGTGAATTTTTAATTCAGATTTATATCCCCAACCACCTTTCCTTTTCCCATGTAGATTTTTGAGGAATTCTAAAATTCCTCAAAAGTCCCTTTCACTCCCACTTGGGGACAAGAAATCCTTTTTTGTGGAAATCCTCTCATCACCCAAGGTGCATGTCCTTTTCCACCTCATGTACTTTCTTGACACCTCATTTCCATCTCATCCACCCTTGGCCACCTCACCCTCCACATGTCAAGATGTGAGGGCTTGTGGGTTCTCAACCCACCTTAGCCCTTCATCTTGACCTTGTTGGATCAATCTTGACCCTAGAGAATTCAAGGACCTCTATAAATACCCCCTCTCAATAAGCATTTCCAACACTTAGTCAATTTGCAACTACATGCTGCCACTTTGTGCACTCATCCTATTTGCAATATCATCCATTTGCATTTTACATCCAAGCACATAATAGTGATCTTCAATAGAGCCATCAAGGAGCACACAACCAATCCAAGCAAGGGCCAATCAAAGGAGTATCAGCAACAAGGGAAAGGTAAACTATTTGTCTTACGTTATCTACTCTTCTCATTGTTCTATCACTCTCTTTTGGCTAATCTTGAGGTGTCCTTGATATTTTGTTTTTCATAGTTTTTAGTTGTTTTGCTCATTTAGAATAGCATAATATCAGGGTATACAGAAACAAATTAAGTAGGACACTATGCACCTATGATACAAATTTGAGGTTGAAAAGGTAATACATAGGTGCCCCAGGCATCACTATCTTTGTAGGGAAAATTCATATATATTTTTGTAATCCTTTGGTGTCGGATTAGAGCTTTCATTTTTCGCTTGTCTCACTATGGGATCACAATCGGATAATTTTGTAACTGAGTTTTTGTGGGTTGTCAAGATGTAGGGTTTTGACTTGCAACAATGAATAATTGATCTTCAAACTTCCTTCAATCTTTTTCAAGCTTGAAACCTCCACATTCAAAGAGAGAAGAAAGGTTGTGCCATTTAGGGGCTTGCCTTGGTCAAACCCCATGTTAGTATTTCTACTTCCGCAATGGAAATGTCAATGATAAAATGATAAATGATAGGAAGGAATGATGAATCCATAAAGTGTTGCAACTCACTACCCTTAGTTGGCTACCTTGAAGGATTGAAGTCATACACAAATCTCCTCAAGGTCTTGATCTTGCTTGGTTGGTTGGCTTGAATGACTTGAATTGCGTGGAGACCTACAAGGGTTAGTCTTCACAAACAATATGAAACATAAACATCAACACACTCACATACATTTTGACATGATGTTTAGATCTTGAATTGCTGCAATAAATCCTCTAATGGTTGCTCTTGACTTGCTTGATAATGCTTTTGATAATTGTTTGATCATAAATTCTCCAACTTGCTAGATAGATTTGAAATAATGTAATAACTAGGTATTTGTATGCTATTAGTTTAATTTCCCAAAAATTAAATCCTGACAACTAACTTTAAATATTTGATTTTCAAATAATAAAATATCGACACTGATTGGAGCCAAAATAAGGGGGACAAAGGCACCCCAAGTACCAATGTCCTAGGCCTATTTTTTGAAACTTAAGGAGTTGAGGACAAATTATTAAATGAGGGCATTTGTTTTATGCTTGGAATTTATTGGTAAATGTTTAAAATGAGTTGTGGAATGCAAAATTTAGAAAATTAGGTTCTCAATTAGGTCTAATAACTTAAGGGGGAGAAAAACATAGTGTGAAATTGTCATGGGTGACAATTTATGATGCTAGAGTATTTAGCCACACCTATGTTTTACCTTGCCTTAAGAGAATGAGAAAGCTAAACATGTTTTGTTTGATGGGTACAACCCTAGATTATCTTGTGCATTCTTCTAACTATGTTAAGGGAATCACTATCCAAAATCAAAGTTGCATCTTGTAAGCATCTATCTTTTTTATGATTTTTTTGTACACTAATATAATATTGTTGGCAATAAAAATTAAATGAACCAAAAGGTGATCCTATCACCAAAACACCCTTACTTACCTTAAGGTATCAATAGTGGCATAAAGTAAACACTACTTTCTTGGTTTCCATGGACCATACTTTACCCGATACACTAGTTCAATTATTTCATCATGAAATAAGTGAAATCTTGGATGTAATAATTTATAGAGGATGACCTAGTTGATTGAAATTTGATCTTGTGCTTAATATTGTGATAAAATATAGTTAATATATCATTTTATAAATTAGGTTATATAATACTTCTTATTCAATATATCAAATAGGGTAGTAGTCATGCATTGATATTGTTTCATGCCATGTGATCAACATACAACTAAAATAGGGATTATAGTTATGTTAATCCTAATGAGAAATGCTATCATTGTTTTCACCTTTGTCACATACATCAATCATTGGCATGGTCCAATGACTACCTATCACTACTCAAGTATCTTAGAGGTTCACACTTGTGGGGGTCTTATAACTATGAACACATAATCTACAAATAATAGAGGTTCACAAATATTGGTCAAGTGGACCCAGATATGTCTATGGCCATTAGATGATTCAAGAGCCAATACATAGAGTCCTATAGGTCTAGGGTTGAATTCCACACACACATAAGAATCACATTGAACCCACATGAGATGGCATATACTCAACATGTACACATAAAGAAATACCAACTATAAAGTAGTCATATCCATTTACTATATTCAACTTATTATTTACAAGCACATTACTTATTAGATACAAACTATCAAATTTTTTTTAACTCATTCATAGTCATCTAATAAAAATTTCAACCTCAACTAAAGTTTATTGAAGAGGGAAGGTCAAACAAGTCAAGAACAACCCCAAACCTTGGAGTTATCCCCCTAAACCCTCCCTCTACGGACATAAGGATTGCCTACATACCCGCTTCCAAATAGAATTGAAGTCACTTAGTAACTCATATATCTATCTTTTTATGCTTGTCCATAACTTGTTCAAAAGCTCTCATTGAAATGTAGGCATGAAAATATAATCCACTACCAACTATGTTTGAACATTTCTAGGGCATGTAAGGGATTTGCAAGCATGCACTTCTCTCACCGTGCAACCCATTCCCACTTCGTCCCTCTTGTCCTCTCGAATTTTATGACCACTTGAACGTTTCTATGGCATTAAGGGAGTTGCAAGCATGCACTTCTCTCACCGTGCAGCCCATTCCCACTTCATCCCTCTTGTCCTCTCGAATTTTATGACCACACAGTAGACCATAGCACAACCCATACCTCATCAATTTGACTACATTCACAATGTTATTTTATTTATTTTTAATTTCCCACTAACTAAACGTTGGATGTGATACTTTTGAAGATAAACTGTTTTTCACCCCCAAAAAAAAAAATTATGAGAGGCTTCAATGCATAATTAAAAAGATCATTACTTTGTTATGCCTACCTCTAGAAAATTGTACCATAGACTAACAATAGTTTTTAAGAACTATTTGATATGTCTATTACTAAAAAAATGTTTTGTACATTTTGAAAACGCAAGGGGCTGCTGTTATTGAATAATAAAACTTATTAAGCTCAACCGTATTGTTTGAGATGAAGAGGTTGTATATCCCCTGATACTATATAATAAAAACAAACATAAAAGTCATCTGCCTTGCCCATGTTGCCACTGGCATGTACAAGCTTAATGGCTGAGCACATCTGCCATCTGCGGCAGCCATATTGGAGGATTGGGCTGGTTATTTTTCTTTTGCAAATCATTATAAGGAATTAGTCCATAGAAAATTTGAAAACAATACTGTCACCAGAAAACTTCTCTTTTTTTGGGTGGCTTCGAACATCACTGCACTGTTGCAATAGATTCAGACAATCTGTTTTCTTGCAAGCAATAAAACCACTTTCAAGACGATCTGGGATTAGTGTGCTCTTGGAGCTTGATAAGTCTAAAGTACTCACTGTTTTCACCTTGGCTGATCAACACAGGATGACTGCCCTGCTCAATAATCTTACCATCCTCAATAACTGCTATATAGTCAGAGTTTTGGATCGTGCTCAACCTATGAGCTATAACAATGCTTGTTCTTCCCACCATAACTTGATCTAGAGCTTCCTGAACCACTTTCTCTGATTGAGCATCCAATGCACTAGTTGCCTCGTCCAGAAGTAAGATACTTGGGTTTTTTATTGTTGCCCTTGCTATGGCTATCCTTTGCTTCTGCCCACCAGACAACTGCAGTCCTCTATCACCTGTATTTGTATCATATCCATTCTCCAAATGACTGAAACAATATTAATAACAATACATCTGTTTCCAAAAAGAAAAATAAAGTTTAAGTTACAGTATTTCACTCACCATATAAATCCATGGGCATTAGCAGCCGTCGCGGCCTCAATCACCTCTGCCTCGGTTGCATCTTCCTTACCATACATAATGTTATCTTTAATACTCCCTGCAAACAAAGTTGGCTCTTGCCCTACCAGACCTATAAAACGTCTCAAATGCCTCAAATTGAATGCTTTAATGTTTTTATTATCTATTAAAACTAGTCCTTTGATAGGATCATAGAATCTTTCCAAGAGTCCAATAATGGTGGACTTTCCACACCCACTTTTGCCAACCAGAGCCACACTGCTTCCTGCTTTGATTTCAAGGCAGAAATCTCTCAATACAGTAACATTGGGACGAGCAGGATAAGAAAAATCTACATTTCTTAATTCAATATTGCCATCAATTTTATCTGGCTTAAGTCCTCCAATATCTTCTGGATTTATGGAACTATTCCTGTCCAAGATCACAAATACAGATTTCACAGCATCCGCACCCTTGGCTATGTCTGAAGTCATGCTTCCAGCATCTGCTATAATCCGCCCAATTCTTCCTATGACTGCCATGCAGGTTAAAAATGCATGAAAATTTAAATATCCTTGCTGTCTAAGCTTCCCTCCATACCAAAATCCTAAAGCCCATTGGGATGTAAGGAAGGACTCACATGTTCCAAGAACCAATCCTGCATACCATGATTGTATCTTGATCTCTTTGTGGGGTTCTTCTTGTGTGGATTCAAAGAGCTGGAGAATTCTTTCCTCACCACAGAAAGCTGCAATGGTTCTATGGTTTACAACACATTCTGTGGCCACTTGGTTGGTTTGATTCTGGGCTTTGATAGACTTCCTTGAAAGATTCTTGAGTAGAACTCTTTTCGTGTAGTAGCAGTAGATCTGCACAGGCTGTATGGCGATTAGTACAATGGCAAGACGCCAGTTCACAATTAGTGAAACAATGCAGGCTATAACCACTGCTGATAGACTTTCCACCATAAGCGACAAGCGATCTGCCACCAAGGATCTCATCTGCATAACAATAGAAGAAGTCAATCAAGAATAATATATTTCTTCTCATCTGTAAAGATACTAGTTTAATTATTAACTCAAGACTTGCCATATTAGCTTCCTTTGATAGCCTGGAACAGAGAGCTCCACTCGAATTTTCTTTCATATCAAACCATCCTACTTCAAAGGTTAAAATTTTTGACAGGATTTTCATACGGACCCTTCTGGTTAAGAACTCTCCCATGACTGCAAAGTTATAATGTTCGATCACATTTGCTAGGAAGGACCACACTGTCAATGCCACAAAAACAATGGAGTAACTTCTTATTTTGTCCCTTACTTCATCATGATTGTCCAGAAATAGGATTGATAGCATGCTTGCCACAGTAATAGAATAAGATGGATTCAGGGCTCCGTATCCAATGGCACCAAGGCACCCCATTGCGGCATTCTTCCATTCTGGAGAATTCATTGCAAACATTACTGAAAATGATGGAGTTCGAGATTTATCGGAAAAGTTGACCTTTTTTTCTTTTCCTAACGCAGAAAAAGAACTCCCATTTTGATCTGAAATATCTGATATGTTCTCAGCGTCCCAGCTGCTTGCTCTCAAAATTGGTTCAGAGGTATTGTTGTCATCCGTTTGTATTTTGACCGTTTCCTGTTGTAAGTTAATGAGAGCTGCGTACTTGCCATTTGGATTCTGGATCAGCTGCAGGTGTCCGCCCGACTCAATTACACAACCATCTTGCAGTACTGCAATTTTATCTGCAGCTCTCACTATGGAGAGATGATGTGCCACGATAATAGTTGTACGTCCTGCAGAAGCTTTATCAAGAGCCTCCTGGACAATGTGCTCTGATTCTGCATCCAGAGCACTAGTGGCTTCATCCAACAACATGATTGGAGGGTTTTTCAGCATTGTCCGAGCAATCGCTATCCGCTGCTTTTGCCCTCCTGACATCTGGACGCCCCGTTCTCCTACCTGCAATATGAAGAATACGAAGCAAAATTATCAGCTGTACGAACTGATTTCATAAGAATAATAGAATATTAATGGATAACTGTTAGCTTAATGATGCAAGAGCATCCGAGCAAGAAGATAGCGGAGTCTATTTTAGGACTGGCGGTCTTGGATTTTGGCAGTTTCCTTATTTTAATTCGCCTGTCCGTATAATTAAATTAGTGGAGCAGATTCCTGATTGGCAGCAATTTTCTTTAAATGGCAGTTATCATAACGTCTGAAAATTATTGTTTACAATCTTTTTGTTAGAGACTAAGTCTTTTAAAGGGCAGTGGTTAATAAAAAAAGTGAGGCAGTTACGAGTTTTACAGAGCAGAGAAAAGGGGTATTCATTCGAAGGAAAAACATTTCCAGCGTGGAAGTTCATGTAATAGAGAGGGGCGCAGCTTTGAAGGGGGAAGACAGTGTAGCGTTGAAATTGAGTAGGGAGGCGTGGCGTGGTTGGGAAAATGGTGAAATGGTAGTGAAGAGAAGAAAAAAGCAAGCTAGGTCGGCCGGTTAAATGGAAGTTAAAAAAAAAACACAGAGAATAAGGGATTGGCATGGCAGATTCAACAGGAAGAAAAAGAGAAGGAAGAATTCAAGCTCCAGGAAAGAGGTAGGGGCGAGCAGTTTTTACTTTGGATAATTTGAAAATTTGGAGGACCAATAGGAGAGGCGTTGGAATAGATTAGAGTGGTTTGGCTAAGTGAGAGAGGAATATCCAGATAGAGGAGACATTGAGTGACTGAATATTGTCGTGGACAGCGAGAGGCCATGTGGGCCAAGAAGGCCATGAATGTAATGTGCAGAAGCAGATTTTTATTTTTTGAAAAACATATTGTAATTAGTTTGAATAAGATTTGTTGCATTTGTTTTGCTTTCAGGTAGTTTGTTGAAACCCCCTGGTCATGACTGCGTTACTTAAACAGGTAATCTGTGCTTCTAGGAAGGAGTCAAGTGTTAATAGGGAATTAAGAAAAGATGAATTAAGGAATTAAACAATAGCTGTCAAAGATTTAGTGAAAATGAATTTAGTAGAAAACCCATGGAAAATACACTTTGAAGGAAATTTCTATGCAGAAGCATTCTGAGATTAGGTACGCTCAAACGACAGAACCCTAAGAATAGACATGGAAGAATAAATGAGTCGGTCAAAGTAAAGGAGTAAAAACAGGCCAGAGATGGAACAATTACACTCTGTTGAACTTCATGATATTTTATAACTTACAATTCTGAATATAATTAAGTTAATTTTAATGGGTACAATCTTAATCTTTCTGTCCTAAAGATCCTACATGATCTCCCTTAGCTTTTCATTTCATTTCATTTAAAGCAACTTGATTTTAAACATCTAAAAAATACCTGTGTATCGTATCCCTGTGGTAGTTGAGTGATAAAATTGTGAGCATTAGCAACCATTGCAGCAGTGGTGATTTCCTCCATGGTAGCATTTTCTTTCCCAAACAATATATTCTCTCGAATAGAGGTAGCAAACAGGGTTGGCTCTTGACTGACTAGACCGATTTGGCTGCGCAGCCATTTCAGTTGCAAGTCTTGAACGTTCACCCTGTCGAGAAGAATCTCTCCTGCAGTTGGATCATAAAAACGTTCTAATAATAAAATTGCTGTGGATTTTCCTGATCCGCTTGCCCCAACCAGAGCCATAGTTTGTCCAGCAGGAACAATTAGGGAGAAATTTTTTAATATCTGAGTGTCTGGTCGAGAAGGATATGTGAATTTTACATTTCTGAATTGGATTTCGCCATACACCTTTTCCAATACATTCCCCGCTTCATCTGCTTGATCGACCTCTGGTACTCTATCGATCATTTCAGAGATGTGAAACGCAGCAATGGCTGCCTCTGAAAAGTGCTTCAGATTGGGAAGTGCCATCCCCAAAGCCCTGTAGACCAAATCAACAATTTCAAAATAAAAAATAAAAAATACTCAACACAAAATGTTTTGTAAAAGACTGGATACATACATTCCACCATTATTTATAAGCAGGCCTGTGGCCAGGAATCTTCCTGGTGATATAGCATGAGATATGACCAAGCCGCTCCCACGCCATGCCATAAAAGCCCATATAACAAAAGTAAATCCATTGCTTCCAACAGCCAAGCCTTTTGCTAGACCTTGCTTAAGACCTTGCTTTACAATTGTATCAAGTACACATGAATATTTGTTGATTAGACTATGCTCTCCCACGAATGAGTACACAGTCCTGATAGATGAAAGTGCTTGCTCCACAATTGTACCGGCCCTGTTATTTTGTGCATGCGTATCCCTAGCCAGCCTCATCAGAATCTTACCATAAATGAATCCCGGGGTGATCAGTAATGTGACCAATGGAAAGGTCACTAAAGTCAGCTTCCATGACGAGTAAAAGCTAACAGCGTAGGAACCAATAAAAGTTGTTACATTCTTAATAAACAATGGAGCCTGCAAAGGAAATAGTGGTCAACATCAGCATCAAAAATCTGTGGAAATAAGCATTAGAGAAACAGGGTGCTGAATAAACAAGAAATAAGCATTAGAGAAACAGGATGCATCAGTATCTATGTAGTCCAGACATTAACTACCTTTTCACTGAGGACGTCTTGGATGAGAAGAGTATCATTGGTAACAACACTGACCACCTCGGCCGTGTCTGTGCCGCTTGTCTCGAAAAATTGGGCATCTTGTCTCAACACAGCTCTTAAATATTTTCTCCTCAGTCGGGACGCCTGTCTTTCTCCACTCCTAGTCCAGAAGAAAGCCTCTGAAAAGCAGCACAGCCAATGCTTTTAATTTCACTTACCAACATTGAACACTTCAATTCTATCAAATTAAAGACAGAAACAGCACCTACGAATGCTGCAACCCATACTGCAGCAGCCAAATACACAAAATACATAACTCCCTGCACCAGCCACAGCGAAGATGATTATAATCTAGCTACTAATGCTAAAAAGGTAGAAGCAATCAAATTCTATATTGCCAAACATTTTACCTCGTTAAGTTTGGCTGAATAATCATCATTTTTCTGAGATGGACCATATCCTATAGTATTGGATAATCTTCCCCATATAATCCATGTAACAGGCACAGATAATCCGTCTCCAATGGAACCTAAAGTTCCCAACGTCATTGTCAACATATCTATATAATCTACATATTTGAAAACTTTCCAGATGGCCATTTTCCGAGCTGGAAAGACATCAGAACGGCCATTTCTGTTAAAAGCACCTCTTGCCATGATTGTAACAAACAATGCCAAATTCCTTTCAAATGGGGAATTTTAGGCACGATATATAACAGCTATGACCAGGAGATCAGAATCCCTTTCAAATGCATTATCAAACTGAATAGCTTCCTTGTTCAAACTGAATTAGAAAACAGAGCTATTTATTCACATCAAAAACACAGAGATGGTAATGGAATGAGATTACGGACTTGAAAAGAAGAAAAGAATCATTTAGCGGGAGGCAAAAAAATAAAGATAGAATTTTAAAATCTTATTGAATTGTCAAAATTTAATAGTAAACATAGTTACATATAATATTCTTGCAACAGACTTCTATGGTAGCTGTAATTGGAAATAAGAGTCAACTGGACAAAGTATATTTAAAGGTGACTAGTATATTTAAAGTTGTTAAAAGTGGGATTAATGTATATTTAAGAAGGATTGAGCATCTACTTCACCTTTCTAATACGTGTAAGAATAACATTTTTGAAGGGTTTCTGGACTAATTATAAATATTATGGTCTTTTATCAAATCTTGTGACTTCTAAATTATTTGGACCTTCAAAATTATTTGGTAGTTAACGTATATTATGATAGTTGAACTTCATTTGTAATTGGAAATAAGAGTCAACTGGACAAAGTATATTTAAAGGTGACTAGTATATTTAAAGTTGTTAAAAGTGGGATTAATGTATATTTAAGAAGGATTGAGCATCTACTTCACCTTTCTAATACGTGTAAGAATAACATTTTTGAAGGGTTTTTGGACAAAGTATATTTAAAAAGTATATTTAAAGGTGACTAGTATATTTAAAGTTGTTAAAAGTGGGATTAATGTATATTTAAGAAGGATTGAGCATCTACTTCACCTTTCTAATACGTGTAAGAATAACATTTTTGAAGGGTTTTTGGACAAAGTATATTTAAAAAGTATATTTAAAGGTGACTAGTATATTTAAAGTTGTTAAAAGTGGGATTAATGTATATTTAAGAAGGATTGAGCATCTACTTCACCTTTCTAATACGTGTAAGAATAACATTTTTGAAGGGTTTCTGGACTAATTATAAATGTTATGGTCTTTTATCAAATCTTGTGACTTCTAAATTATTTGGACCTTCAAAATTATTTGGTAGTTAACGCATATTATGATAGTTGAACTTCATTTGTTGGATTCCAAAGGTTCATATGAAGATCTCATGCCGGAGTGAATAGGGGATGTACCTTCCATTTTTCTTTTCTTTGGGTGGAATACTAGAACATGGTGTAGTAGTCCATAAAAGGTAGGAAGTCACCCTTCCACTTCCACAACCATCCCCCTCCCCTTTAACATCTTTCATATGCTTCTTTATAATAGGCTTCATAAGAGTGGACTCTTTGACTTTTAGATTATTCTCTAAGAGAGGTGATGTTGATAACATTTTTGAAGGATTTTTGGATTAAGTATAAATGTTATTGTCCTTTATCAAATCTTTGTGACTTTTACATTATTTTGACCTTCAAAATTATTTAGTAGGTAACGTATATTTTGACAACCGAATTTTATTTGTTAGATTTCAAAAGGTTCATATGAAGATCTCGTGCCCAAGTGAATAGGGGATGCTCCTTTTATTTTTCTTTATTCTTTGGGGTGAATACTAGAAGAAGGTGTAGTGGTCCATAAAAGATAGGAAGTCACTCTTCCACTTCCACAACCACCCCCCTCTCCTTTAACATCCTTCATATGCTTCTTTAGAATAGGCTTCAAAAGAGGCCAAATTTCATTTATTAGATTTCAAAAGGTTCATATGAAGATTTCATGTCTAAGTGAATAGGGGATGTGCCTTTTATTTTTCTTTTTTCTTTGGGTTGAATACTAGAAGAAGGTACATAGTAGTCCATAAAAGGTAGAAAGTCACCCTTCCACTTCCACAACCATCCCCCTCCCCTTTAACATCCTTCATATGCTTCTTTAGAATAGGCTTCAAAAGAGGGGGCTTTTTGAAGTGATGTTGAGCATCTAAATAGGCTTGTATTTTTTGCCAAATCATTTATGTTCAACATTGTGAAAAATTAAATTATGTCAATTGAGAGTCATGCAATTTGAGAATGGTTTTCCAAATCTTCTTGGAGGAGTTGAATGCTCATAATAATAGGCATTGTTAGGTATTCAATTGTGGCTAATGTTTTGTGCTTTGATTATTTGGTTGAAATGGTAACAAATATAATATTTTAGAGTTTAAAACACTTTAATTGTGCATAGGTTGTGCAAATTTATTTTTCTTAGAATTAAAAAATATTGGAGATATAATTAATTTATATTGTGCACAAAAAAAATATTATTTGACCATTCCAAATGATTACAAGGTATTGTACAATACAAATTCTTATAAAGAATTGCATTCCTGTATTAGTCTCGTACAACTTCCCAAACTACCTTAAGTTCCAATTAACTACTAAGTCATTAAGGTGACTTTTTAAAAATGTCAACCTTGATTTTTCCAACACCTCCTTTTAAAGTTTACATTACACAAAACAAAATATGCTAATTGAAAAAACACAAATAACATAATTTTAGAAGTTTTTCTTCAAGAAAATAATTCATAGACTAGGTACAATTCCATCAAGTTGCCCCATATCCCTCAGAAGGGTGTAACTCCTACATTGAATTTCCAAGTTCTTAGATTATCACCTCCACGAACTTCCAAATCATAGATCTTCCAAATTATTGAACACCAATCCATGCTGGCTCACATCCATAGTGCTCCATCAAGTTGTCTCACGACCCTTGGAAGAGTCTAATTCTCAGGATCCACAAACTTCCAAATTATTTGGAGAACAATCCATATTGAGTTCCAAAAATTAATTTTTACAATCTATGAATTCTTCGATTATGTGAGCATCAAAAAAGAAAACAAAAAATATATGTTTCTCATACAAAACACCATCTCTAATGAGAAATTGACTTGAAATGAAAACATAATTACCCTACAATGCCTCCAACCTCTAATACAATCCTATTACAATTTATCCATTTACTGTTACATATTTGATAAAACAAATTCATTTTAAGATGTAAGGGTCAATCAAAAATTGTGTCTTTCACAATGTGATCAAATTATTTTTATAACAACTTATTTTCCTTATCACTCACATACAATTTGAGTGTCCCCTTCAAATCTTACAACTTATTTTGAACAAAATATAAATAAATTTTTTTGCATCTTCTACAATGTTAAGGTCAATCAAGAAATGATCATTTATAATGTGAACAAATTATTCTTATAACAACTTATTTTCCTTATCACTCCAATGCATGCAATTTGAATGTCCCCTTCAAACCTTATAACTAATTTCGAACAAAATATGAAAAAAAAAAAAACTCAAATTTGACCACTTAACTTCTGACAAATTGAAACAATTATTGACTACTTTAACTTCTAAGTAATTTACTCTTTTTGACTTTCTCTAATTCATTTATTAGTGTTGTAAATTGTAAAAGCACTTTCAAATAAGATAATAGATATATAATAAAAACACTAAACTTCACCCAAAAAAACAAAAAACAATCAAAACAACCATTGATATCCAACCATAACTCACAATTGCAGGGAGAATAACAAATCGCAGTTATGGAGAGACTCAATCATGCTTCCAATGACTCCAAAATATCTCCAATATGAATTAAATAACTATCTCACTGAATTGTATAATTCTTCACACCATATGATCACTTTTTACCTGTCTTATCTGTTCTCCCTGTGAATTAGAACCCAATTTCACTGGCAGCTTTAAATCATTCAGTTCAATTCTCAACCTTATTCCATCATGTAGGCTACAAGATAACAAAAAATCCTCGCTGGGATTAATGCTGACAGTGATAGAAAAAATGGGCAAGTACGAGTTGAAAAATGGACCTGTTCTTCCTGTTTCTGCAGTCAGATGTTGCTCCTTTTCTCCCAGTTGTTTCTATCACAAGATAAATGTAGGTATTCATCATTGGTATTTTAGAAGCACAAAATCGTTTATGTTTTTATATCATGTAGGTATTTGTTTCTTCCATCTTCCAGGTGCTTTGATAGTATATAGAAAAAATGCAAACAAAACATTATAGATATATTAATTTATAATGTGCACAAATATTATTGTTGATTATTGATGATTATTACAAAGTATTGTATAAATATTTATAAAGTGTTGTATTCTTATATTAATTTTGTACAACTTTTCAAAATATCATAATTTTCAATTAACTATTCAATCACTAAGATGACTTTATTAAAATGTAAATTTTAATTTTCCCAACTGCAACTTGTTAAATCAGTCTTTTCAAAAACATCTAGATATCAAATTAAAAGCTACTATTTTCTTATCTTAGCTATCTCTGTTAAAGATTGGTGTGACTTATTTTCAACAAATTGAGACTAGGTTGGATTTATTTAATTATTGTTGAAAATATTTCATAGCCTGCAATTTTACAATTTGATTTGTTTCTCATATTCTAACCTAATTTAATGCTATGATCACTAAGAATTGGAATGCCATGAAAAACTAACTTGTTGATCAACACTAGAAACTAAAGGAACACTTTTTGACACAAAATATTACTTAATTATTAGAGGAATAGCTTAATCTAGAAAGATCTAATATGATGGGAAAGATAATTTCCAATTGACCAAATCAACTAAAAAAATAGCTAACCTGCTTTTAACATAAAGGGGTAAAAAATTTATTAAATCAAGGAAACGTTACAAAGCAAGGGCATTAAATGGCCCTATCCAGTTCAACCAAGTGATCCAATTGATGAGACAAATCCGGGGGTAGTTGGCCCCGATCCACCAAATTCCAATCATGCATATGATCAGAAGCCCATTTAGCCAAGCAATCAGCAACACCATTCCATTCACGGGGAATATGATTGAAAGTAATATACTCCAAAGAGGCACAGAGAGTGAGAATTTGTTCAACAATCAAAGCCAACTGCCAGCTCACATTATCCATATACCGCCTTTTCAGTAAGTTCACCACAACCTGGGAGTCACTCACATATGATCCTTCGCCATCCCAACTGACTGCCCCGCTCCACAGCCAATAAAATGGCCTGAGCCTCCATAAGATTATTCGTATGAAGACCCTTATACACAGAGAAAATAAACTGAACATCTCCTGAGCTATCACGACCCACACCCCCAATGCCAGCATGACCTGGATTTCCACTAGAAGAGCCATCCGAGTTGATTTTTAGGACTCCAAAGGGAGGAGGGGCCCATCTTCCATCCCTATTCACCTTTGGGGTAGGATGCCTGCATCTGTTGCGAATGAGTTGTCGTTGCAGAGGAGGAAGATGAAGACGATTACAACAACCAACATCCTGAGGGTCCACCAGCATAGTCATATCACACTTAGCCGCAATAGTTTCTCCTAAGGAGTGTAAAATTTTCCTCCAAAGGTTAGGAGCCATCAACCTCGAATCCTGAAAGATCCGCCTATTCCTCTCCAACCATAGGTTCCAGATAATAAAGGAAAGCCCAAGAGCCCAAACAGCCTGAAGAAAGGAGGTAGAAACAGGGGCCCTGCCCCACCGTTCCCCAAATTCCACCAAAGAGGAAACATGCCAGTAGGCCGTATTCGACACCCCCCACCAGAAGTGCCAAATCTCCCTAGCATAGGAGCATTGGAAGAAGATATGGGAGACACTCTCTTCACATCCATGACACAAAAAACACATAGAGGGGCCTTGGAAACCACGCTTACATAAATTATCCCAAGTAAGACACTGATTTTGAGCCACTAACCACATAAAGAAGTTGCACTTGGGCCATGACAACTTGTGCCAAACTTGCTTCCACCAAGGGACCTCAATGTCCCCAAACAACTGCCTACCAATCTGCTTATAGCCGGCAACCATGGAGTACTTTCCAGACAAGTCAGAACCATCCCAAGCCAAGACATCAGGGCCTCTCAAAAAATTACAAGCACGGGAAGCTAGAAGTTGGGAAAGCTCATGCCTATCCCCCTCAGACCCTCTTGGTGGCCACTCAGAAGGATGCTTCCAACGAAAACGTAGAACCAAACCATCATGCTGTGTAACAACCTAACCGGTCTACGGTTTTAAAAATTCAACCATCTATCCATTTCAGCTGAAGGACAACTAACTTGTTTTCATTCTAGGGTTTCCAAATCATTTCAACTATTCGTTTTAAATTTCCAACTAACTTCTAAGTTTCTAGGTTCAGCTGAAAGGTAACATCTAACTGTTTCCAACAACCGTCACACAAAAGATAAAAACTAAATAACTGTCAGACTAGGGTTTCATTTGCAGCTAAAAGAGAATTCAATCCATGTGTCGTTACACTATACACTTCATCAACTAACTTTTAATTTCATTTTCAGCTGAAAAGATACTATAACTATAAACATCTAACAGGAATTGCAGAAGAATAATAATTACTTTTCTTTGCTTCCAAAAGATAATGAATAATTGCTACAGCTATGAAACAATATAACAGCTGAATAAATTCAGGTAGCTATCTCACTAAGTATCTGAGAATCCTACAATATTCATTAACATAAAGAATAGCATTCATGGCATAGATGAATAGAAATTCAATTACCATTGCATGTACCTGGATTTACGAGAGAGGAAGAAATCCATTTGTCATCATCTCCATACTATCTTACTTGGAAATCTTTGTCGAGGGAAAGAGAATTATCATCAGGGGCTTTACCGCCCAACCAAGACCTACTGGTCTCCCGAGTTTCTTCAACTGAAGAACCCGCCCTTCACGAGGGTAATCAACATGGATCGATTTATCATCATGCCTCTGAGCCTGATGTCCACGAACCTATACCACTGATCGATCCTCCCTCTATAGGTACCTCCTATCAGAAGAATCATCCTGATCAGGGTATATCTGGCCCTGGAAGCTGACATTGCCAAACGGGCATTTACCTTGGCCAAGGATTTTTAATTAATTATTTGTGGCATCACTGTGCCGACAGCACGCATCCTTGCTCGACATGATAATACTTAGATCAAGTCAAATTTTACACTAGCAAGATTGATTATCTTTTCTTCTTAGTTTGAGGTTAAATCTTCACCATAGGGTTAATTACTGCATAGCCATGAACTCAATTCGTCCTTCTTAAATCAAAGTTCAACATTATATTAAGTAGAATAAGGGAAACTTGGCTCATTGTCAAATCTTTTCTTTATACATAGACGGTTAACTTAACTCCTTAAGATAAGAGAAGAGTCTTGACCCATTAAAAGGATTCATCGGAATAATGGTCTCCATATGGAAAAGAGAGACACAGATTAAAATCAGAATTTCAATACAGAGAGGTAGAAAGCTACAGCTAGTTCATTGGCCGAAAAGACCCAGAGCGAAGGTGCATTTCGATGTCACTAGTTCAAAATAGTTTGATGACAAATGAGGGACCCAAAGCAGGGCAACAAATACGCAAGATTAAACAAGAGAGTTCATCCAATGAGCATGTTGGAATTATAAGTAAGCAAGAATCAATCTTGAAATTCATCAAGAGTAATTGTACCCCAATTAACTTGTCTGGGGATGACTAACAACCAAGTCATATTCACAAAACAACATTGGAGAATGACGCGTCAATCTTGCAACATAAGTTTCCTTTTAGATGAAGTTATTTCAAAATTCCAGATTCAGAATCTTTTCCTTCATTTAAGGTTAAGTTTATATCATTAGGCATCTATTGTAAGGAGAAAGAGAGAGAGTGAGAGAGTCTCAACTCCACTAATTGAGCTCCTAAATACAGAACAACATATTCGATAAAAAGGTCTTTCAGATCTTACTATTCATCTAGATATTTTGGTCTCAATCAGGTTTACAATTGTCAGGATATTCCTTCTTAGTTCCAAATCGTCTCATAACCACAAGAGTTATGTGGAAAGAAGAGATTCAAACAGTGAGGAGTTTTAAAGTCCATGTTTATAATTCACAAATGTTCGGAGAGCATGGAAAACCCAAGACCAGTGACAGATCAAGCTAATCAAGTGAAATTCCTTTCAGATTAGAATCCCGCAATTCTTCAAATACAAAAACAAGATGGGTCACAGTATAAGAAAGGAGAAGATACCAGAACCATTCGGGTTACTCAACAGAGGATCAAGGTCTCATTAAGGCCACAAATCAAGAGAAGAATACTTAAAATAATTGAAAGTTCAATTAACTTCAGGGTCGGCATAGCTCCAGACCCCCACGAAGGAAGGAAATTGAATACCAGCGGCTAGATATCAAATCGACATCTCCATAATGAGAAAATGATTGATGCAAA
>VDFB02038435.1:0-47822 GCA_007258455.2 Sequoia sempervirens
CTTCAAACCTGTCTTTGTCTCAACCATAGCTTTAAAGATCTTGAACTTTTCCAGTGCTTCAGATTTCTCTCTTAAGAAAGTAACCCATACCATTCTAGAATAATCATCAATGAGTAGCATGAAATACCTATAACCTTTTAGACTTCTAACCTTAGAGGGACCACACAGATTAGTATGCACAAGCTCTAACAATTCATTTGAACAATGCTTTTTACTCCGAAATGAAATTCTGGTTTTCTTTCCCAATTGACATTCCTTGCATATTGCATTAGTAGGTTTCACCAACTTAGGTAGATCTCTCACAACCTTTGTAGAACTTATCTTGACAATATTATCAAAGTTAACATGACACAATCTCTTATTCCATAACCAACTTTCATCAACTTGGGCAATCAAACAACTTTTACTAGCAACACTCAAGTGAAAGATATTACTTTTTGTCTTTGTACCTGATGCAATTACATTTCTAGAACTCAATATTTTTCACTTTCCATCATCGAATTGGAGATTATATCCCTTATCAACCATTTGACCAACACTCAAAAAATTATGCTTCAAGCCTTCCACATACAGAACATCATTAGTATTATGCTTACCATCAAGAGAAATGCATCCTCTTCCACGGATCACACTAGTTGTATTATCACCAAATCTTACAACACCACCATCATATTTTTCAAAGCTCACAAACTTACTTTTGTCTCATGTCATATGATGTGAACATCCACTATCAATTACCCATTCATCTTTCTCTTCAACTCGAGCAGTCAAGGCTTTCTCCACATTTGTACAACTCGCAAATTCAGTAGATACAAAACTATTTTCTGACAACAATAAATACCCATTCATCATCATCTCTATCAGATTCTTCATTTGTTACACCTTCATCAGCAACATAGTAACATTTCTTCTGAAATCTAGGCTTGTTATGTCTTGGTTTAGGGGCTCTTTCCAGACACCTTAATGCAAAATGACCTATCTTATTGCAAGAAAAAAATTTAAGAGGCAAATTTCCTTCATACTTACCTTTTCCTCTTGGTACCTTTTTGATAATAAGTGCTTCCAGCGCTTCCATCTCTTTTTCTTCTTCAATTTTTTTGATTTCATCTTCATACTTGAATGTCTTTCTAGATGAACTCTCACCTAGTTCATATCTTTGTCTATCTCTTCCGGAAGTAGTAGCCTTGAATGTATATTCAATTTTAGGAAGGGCATCACCAAATTCGCTCAACTCAAAAATAGTCAACTTACCCACCAATGTATCTCTGGTTATATTTGTTACAGTCCGGAGCTCTTCAATAGCACTATCCTTGACTTTGTAGGAATCAGGCAGGGATCTAAGCACTTTAGCAACAATCTCAGATTCTTTTATCTTTCCACTAGCACATTTAATACCACACACAAGTTCATTCACTCTCTTTGTAAAATTATTAATATTCTCATCATCACCCATTCTCAACCTTTCATATTTCCCTTTCAAGCTCTACAACTTAGTAATCTTCACATTATCATCACCTTCATACAAAGTTTCCAACTTTTTCCAGATCTCATAAGCAGTCTTCAAATCCATAACATTTGTCATCTCTGAATCAGTCAAAGCACTCAACAAAGCTTCCTTAGCCCAGATATTATACTCAGCATCTCTGATCTTAGCAGAAGTATAGGACCATTCTGTGGAATAATATATCTATTACTTGTAATGCTCCAGTAGGGTTCACTAATGCATCTCAGATGACACTCCATTTGAGTCTTCCACAAAGAGTAATTTGTTCCATCAAACCTCCAGACTATCCTTCTTGTAACTTATCCGGATCACCTTATGAAGTTGTTAAACTTCTTCCAAGAAACTTCGAATCATTACCAATTGTTAGCAAAACAAGGACAAGCTGAGAAGGGGTGAATCCGGTTGTCCCAAAACTTGAAACTTGTTCAGCTCGGTAAAGCTTTGTTCTTAGGGTCGATTCATTGGCCATGAAACGAAATTAACGGCATCCAGAGTACTTAACTTGCCAAGAGGTACGTGAGAGCCGCATTTGCGTGGAAAGGCCGCGATTGGAGGTTGGTCACCTAAAATTATAAAATAATGAAGCCATTTTAATCCTTACTCAAGCCCGCCAATACCCAAAGTGAATGAAGGCATCATCCGCAATTAACGGAAACCATACGATTCCAGTTAATGGGCAGCTGCTCTTCGCCCTCTGCACTCTGCTGCACTTTCAAATGATTAGGACATTATTAAGCACATACACACACACACTCACATACTCTGGAACACATTCGCTTTGAACAAGCCGAGAAACCCTAATCCAAATACCTACAAAAAACAATAAACAAACATATTAGGAGATCATATGCAAGTAAGAACAAAGATTCCCCTTGAAATCCATTAGCAAAGCTTAAAATAGGAAATGAAGCAAAAATGAAATGAAAGAACAAGAAAGTAAACTAAATCCTATTGAAGACAATGCAAACTCTTGATCCCATGGGGGAATTGGTGCCAATTTGATGTGAAAATTGGCCCTTTCCCAACTCCAATGCTAGCTTTGATGGTGTGATGAAGAATGTGATCCACTTTGATGAAGAGTGATGGGTGCTTCAAGACAAAAATCTGCATAACCTAGCTACAAATTTGAAAATATGGATGAAGATTGCTAAATATTTGAGCATAGTAAGTTTACTCAAATTGTGGATGATAGAATGAGGAGATTAGCCTCTTATTTATAGAATGAGAAGATGAAAGAATGTCCAAAATGGAGCAATGTGGGACTAAGGATTAGCCAATGGCAAAGTGTCACTTGTCAACATGTGAATGGATGGAGGATGTACAAGTTTTGAAGAATGTGTCAATAAATGCATATATTTGAATTTTGAATTTGTTGAAATGACATGCAAGAGAGGGAAAGAAGAGGTGCATTAGATACCCTTAGCTCAAGGCATAATGAATTTGTAAGAGGTGGCTACCTTGTTGGAAGGACAAAGTCCACTTGGATTTTAGATTTCAAATTGAAATATTCCTTAAAGATGTCTTATTGAGGAAAATAGAGATTTAATAAATCAAAATAACTCTATTTTCATGTGCAAGTGGTAAAAGATGGAGGGATGGGACATGAAAGAGATTAAGTCAAGGTTAATTAATTTAATGAAGGGATTAAATGATGTGACCTATTTGACTTAAATTTATGGATTTATTAAATCAAATATGAAGAATAACGACCAAAGAGTTAATTAAATAAGGACTTTTGATTTATTTAATTAAAAGAAATGATGTTAAATTAAACTAAATAAGGTTTTAATTTATTTAATTTAATAAATAGACTTTAGAGATTTAATCAAATAAAATTACTTATTTAATTAAAGAGGATAATTAGATCAGAATGGTTAATTTAATTATCGAGAGAGGATGACTTAATTAGATAACTAATTTATTTAAGAGAGGAATATTGATGAATTTAATTAGATAAAGGTATTTGATTAAATGGTTAGACCGAAGGATGATTCAGGATGAAATGATGTTAGTGGTCAGGATCAGATGTCCAATGTCAATCAATACATTTTACGTGTCTACACAAACAACCGCTCTTATATATTCAAAACAAGAAATTTCACCACTACAAGTCGGCCACAAAGAAATAATATGATGAATATAACTGTTGGCCCAAATCATTCATAATAATCAATGTGTATCAACCAAATTCACCCATCACTTAGTGAAGACCTCAATCAACATCTTCAACATGCAAACACTTCAATTAAATTCTCCTTGAAGATCCACAACACGCTTCAACACCATGTCGGCCAGGAACATGAAAAATATGAACACGCAAGAGAAAATCGCCAACCATGATCACAACGATCAATGCGGACATGCAACAAAGATAGAGCATGATCTAGAAGTATCTACAAACATTAAGAACCAACAGAGAATCATCTGCAACAACTGAACTAACAGAAATAGACTCAACTTCAATCAAGAACACCAACTGAAGAAACGGAAAAATTGTCTGAATGAAAATTTTCATAACTCGATCAACTCTTCATGTGGATCTCTGAAACTCAACGTGGATAGACTAGATACGCTCAACAAGAAAACCTTTAGTCCACAACCTCTGATCTTCAACGTATAGAACAAACCACCATACTGAACTTCACTTAACCACTAACAACCTGCAACTCATTTCTTTACAATTTTCTCAATATCCTCGACATATACAGCTTCAAATACATTTATGCTAATAGTGTTGACATCAATGACAACCACATATCAGCAACACAACCACAACATCCAACAAGAAACTTATGGAAAGATGAAATTGAAGCTTGTTTGGAATCTATTCATGGAAATTAGTATTTATGTTTTCTAGGTTAATAATTATTTCATTGCAATATATTTATGTTCTTTAAAATATCATTTATTTTCCAGCAAATCTTAAAATAGATTTCATTTGAAGTAAATTAGAATTACATTTGGATTTTGAATTCTACATTAAGGATTAAGTTAAATTTTAGTCTTTTCCATGAATATGTCTCAATCAAGTCAAGTGAAGTCAGAAACAAGTCAATAGAACTTTAAATTAGGAAATAAGATGGAATTAATCCTTAGGAATTAGTCACTGAAGTTCAGCTCCTGAGATCTTCTAAAAGCTCTTGAAATCTTCTAAAGGAACCAAACCAACACCTAAAGTCACTGTTTACAATGCAAAACCCCCAAAAAATACATGACAAACATCCTTATCGCATATAGCAACACACTCGGTTTGATAATTAATTGACTAAATGATGCAAGTTGTGACATCAATGACCTTTCCCATCAATTGGTGGGATTATCAGGGACTCCAAGGGAAATTTAGTGGCAGGGTATGCTTGTGGTATAGGAATAGAAACTTCTATGATAGTGGAGGCTAGAGCACTACTCAAGGGTGTTGGTATGTGGCGATTGATCATGCTATACTATATAGCCCATCTTTTGTACACCCGACCCCTATCCTTTACTTGGGGTTGGTGGGCGAACCAGGCGGGTTGAAGCGATGGCCCGAAAAATTTCTTCCTACTTTTTCGTCATCGCGAAAAGGGAAAAATCTGATTTTGTAGAACCCTAAAATCACGGAAGCTTCTAAACGATAAAAGGGAGTTGAGGATAAGGTATTTTAATTATGATAAAAACATGATTATTCGCAAGATTGTAATAAGTTTTACTAGATAATAAAAGTATTGGATGGCTGCAGTTTGGTGGATGTAGCTCGGATTGGTTGAACCACGTTAAATTCTTTGTGTTATGATTTATTCTGTGTGTGTGTTAGTTTCTTTGTTTATTAATTAAATCTGCATTTAAATGTTAGATATCATAGAAATATAACCTAACAAGGTGTTGAAATAGATGTCACTCTTGGTATAAAAAAATTGCATATTGAAGGAGATTCCAAGACGGTGATTGACTCTATCAATCATAATCTAGTCATGGGTGGAGTTTTAGAGACATACTCCTAGACATAAATTATTTGATTTCTAAACTAGAAAGGAAGAATCTGACTCATATTTCATGAGGGAAACTAGGTGGTTGATTCTTTGGCCAACCTAGGTTCTTCATGGATCCTATCCAAATGTTGGAGAAGACTAGGGGCTCTCCCTATGAATATACAAGGATTTATCCTTGATGAATAAAAAAATATTATCATTAATGATGGAAGCTAACCTTGCTGATTTGGGTGAGTACATGTGGAACTATATCTTTGGGTTATTGATGGCATGGAACAAGTAGGATGATGTGGAGAGGTATAGGTGGGAATTTGGGCGACATTTTGAAATGATGGCGGTGAATGGATGGGCTCTTCAAAGTATTTATGCGCAATCTTGTCACAAGTACCAAAACTCAAATCATGTTTGGCAAATAATTACCCGACTTTTGGCTAATGGTTGGGCTCTTCAAAATATTTATATTTTTAGAAACGTGTGTAAGGCCAAAGTTATCTTTAGGCTTTTAGCTAATAATTACCTGTTAAAGGTAAGTATGGCTTTTAGCTTAAGTTTGTACTTAAGCAAGTTTTATTATGGCCTCATGGCCATAATTTTCTTGGAAATGACCATAAGCTCATGTGAATATCTAGAAGCCTTAATTAGGCATGATTTTCCTTCTTGGTTTGGCGGTGGTGAAAAAAGGGTGGTAAAGGTTACCCATTGCCATTTTAAAAATTTGCTAACTCTGCTATTCTAGGTAAGTTTCATTGTTCGATGTGAAGAGATGGGTGGTGATAGGGTTAGAACCGAGCCCAGTTTTGTGATGAATTATGCAAAGACCCCATCATTTGGCACATTTGCATGGAGGGAGAAATTGCGCCTCTTATGGATTTCCTAGTGGGTCACGATGAGAATATTTTGGTGCAATTCACAAGTTCTTGGAGTGGCAAGAGTCATTGCTGGTGGAATCTCTTTTGAAGTTAATGAGGATGTTATCGCCAAGGTGACAATCCTTTCTTGCACTAGTCAGAATCTCAAGAAGCACACTAAGGTGCAAGATTTAGAGAGTCGTAATGCTTTCTTCTAAGAGAACGAGAAGCCTGTCAAGAAGTGTGCAGGATTTGAAAGGGAGTTGTTGCCTAAGCCATGGGATCAGGTTTTCTTAGCTATTATGAAGTATGTTACTTTAAAGGGGAGATTTAAAGTCTTTTATTTCTACCATCTACCATTACTTAACCATCTTAAGCACAAGATGCTTATAAGTTTCCCTTTTTTTTCTTTCCTCCTTGGAAATATCAATTAAGGAAACCCTTAATTCTACTTCTTTAAACCCTGATAAGTCGCCATCTCTACCCTTACACCAAGGCCTTATCCTTAGGCTTTACCATTTTCATTTGGCCCTTTTACCCCCAAACCTATCTTTGTTGTCTGTATTGAAGAACAAGAACCCTTTGACCACTTCCCAGAAAAACCTTCCCCTGTCGCTTCAGTCGGACCAAAAAGGAAGAACCCCCCTGTTGATTTTGAAACCAAAAATATGCCTAAATCCATACCCCTAGCCAAAAAGAAAAAAGGGGGTGAGTTTAGCCTAGTCTAATGCGAAAATCAAGCTTTTTGAGTTAAAAAATACCCCCACCAAGACGGATAGCAAATCGACAACCAAGGCCAAGGACAAAAAGGACACCCTGTGTCATGTGGAGGTGTTGGTCATAGACAACGAAGGTAGGAGCCCTATGGATAGAGATTCTAAAGGTGATACTGTGGTGGCAGCTAGTGTGGACATTGGGACGGAGAAAACTAGTGTTAGAAGGTCTCATAGGTTGGCTAAGAATAAGAAATAGGTTCATGTTGATGAGATATCTAGCAGCTTGGAGTAGACCAGTGGCAAAAAGGAGAGTAAACAAGATACATTTGAGGAAATGGAGGAGTTTGTTGAAGGCCCTAGTCACTTCTCGAAATTGAACAAAATGATCCAAGAGGATTCCACCTCTCAGACTTTGGATCACATGGCTAGAGAGGAGGAGACAATTAAGGTGGCAAATGACAAGGAAGTGGATTTCAACAAACTGTTGGCTCGGGTGGATAAACTTGAATATAAGTTTACTCGGTTCATGCGCTTCACAATAAAAATCATCCACAACTCCATTGTCACTCTCTTTGAGGTACTCAAAGAGGAAGTGGAAAAGAATATTGAGGGTGAGGGACCTAAATGGGTTGGTGATGATGTCTTGAAACTTCTCATTGAGAAGTGGGAGGGAGTAGCCAATAAATGGGTGGGTTTGTGTTTTGGGTGGGTGGGTCTTTTAGGTCTGCTATCAGTCCACTATGTTTGGTTTTTTTTTGGTTTTTTCCATTGTTTATGTTCTGGACATAATACTGTAACTTTGACTTTGGTCTCTTTTTTGCCCCCTAGGCTCCGTGTGTAAAGGGTACTGCACCCTGTAAATGTAGCTTACTCTATCAAAAACTATGAGCATTGATTTATAATTGATCGTATAGTGTCAATTTTATGTGATGCAAACACTACTACTAAGCATGCCCTTTCCATAGAAGTATAATAAAACTTTATAACCAACCAAAAGTTTTATTCAATGGATAGGAAGGGGGAGCTCTAAGGTTGGTGAGAAACATGAACATTCATTCTCAGTTCTTGGCCTTGGAGAAGTTCCTCTTGTTACAGTCAACTTCAATTCCTTGGTTCCTTTGGTCTCATTTCTCTCTTTCATTTTCTTACTATATGTAGCTTTATTTTGTGGGATGGTTTTTCAATTTCTTAGTATTTTATTTTTTATTGGATTTTATATGTTGATTGTTTTATTTTTTTATTTTTAAATTGATGACTATTTTCTCCCCCTTTTGAGGTGATTGATTTTTGGGGAGTTTAAAAAATTAATGTTTGATTTGGAAATGACAGTTTTATCTTGGGATAGTTGCTACCACATGGTAGGTGGTGTTAATATTTTACATTAGTGATAATATTAAAGAAGTTAATAATAATATGGAGCGTGATAAATCTAACTAGAAGTAATAAATCTTATGTAAGGATGTGTTGAGCATGGAGGACCCTGAATTTATTTTGGGGATTGCAAATTTTGAGGTTGCTTTTAGAGAAGAAAATGGAGGTGGAGATGGATGATATGCCTACAATGATCAATAACCTAAAAAACAAGAAAATGATAAAATTACTATCTTACCTAAGATTCTTCACATTGATCCTAGCTTAGTAATAGTAGAAGTTATTAAAATGGAAGAAAACAAGATTTAAAATATTTCTATTTTCTTTATTGTATGATAAAGATGTCCTTTTTTCTATAAAATTCTTTGATGAATGGATATTAAATGTTTGGGAAAAAATATTGGAATGTATATATCCTTCTATAGAATGTTACAAAATGAATTATTTGTATTTTTTTCAAAAATCACACTATACAAAAAAAAAAAGAAGTAATAAGTGAAAAATATTTGAATATAGAAAATATGTATTTAAATATATCCCATAGTCCTATGAAGAATTCTATGAAGAAATTATATCATATATGATACCCATATGTATAATAATAAAAAAAATCTCCCCATAAATGTTAAACTTCCATAAATGATTAAGTATATTGGAAAAATATTTCAAGTGGAAGAAACTAGGGCCATACTTCTTGATATGAATGTTTAATTACTCTTAGCCCTAAAACTTGGAGTTCAATTCTAGATTGCATCAAGTTTCAATTGGAGACTATCCCTTATAAATGTGAAATTCAAATGTTGGGGGAATTAAAATTCATGATTTTCCTACAATAATGAAGGAAATAAAATAAATGATTGTCATCAAGTTATCAATAATAAAAATACAAAATAAAATTAGCTATCCTTAAAATAAATGAACACTCATAAAAATTCCAATTAGATGGAGCAACCAATAATATACACTTGGAGCAATTGCTAGGATGTTGACACTGAAATAAATAACCAAAAGAAATCTAAAGAAGAATGTCAAAAAAATTAAAATCTTCATATGGAAGAAGATTTTAATATTAATCTTGATAGTAAAGAACATATTGAAAATTAATTTATTAATAATGATATGCTCTCAATGTCTATACCAACAAATAAAAAGACACAATAATTGATTTTAGATAAGAAAAAGAATATATTATTGATTATTTTAAAAAATATATATTTTAAAATTCCCATCCATCCCAAAACCTCAAACAATCTAGGGTCATATAGATCAAGAGATAAATTTCCAAATTGTTATGGTGGTTAGACAATTGAACAAGATGTTATATTGGACTATGTCAATCTATATTTCCAAGAGGATCCCCAAGGGTAGAAAAATACTTTTAAAAATATTAAGGAAGACAAATATTAAGTAAAAAGGAAATAAAATAAGTAGTGATGACTCAAATTATAAAGGTTGGAAAAAGGTAAGGATGAAAAGACCTCTAAGTGTTTTGATAGACTATATAAAAATCAAAGGCCTACTAACTCTCTATTCCAAAATACATATCAAATACGTAAGTTGGAGTATTAGGGGACTTAATTCCCTTGATAAAAAATAAACTATAATATATTTTATAATAATAATTCTATCTTGAACTTCTTGTTTTTTAATAAATAAAAGTTATTACGTTCAACTTGAGACTATGTTAAAATTTGTGTGGAATAAATTGATCTTATGTACTTACAAACATGTGAAAGGTAGAGGATGTATGGTCATTCATGTTGGCATCAAGTGCTCTTCTTATGTTAAAATTTATATTTTTTTACCTTGTAATAGAGGGGTGCGGATTATTGTAAAAAAATAGTTAAAATTTTGGAGTATGCATGCTATATATTTCTAATGATTATAAAGAAAGGATTGAGATATGGAAATGGATAGATTCTTCATTAACAAATGTTCTTATATTTTTAATGGGTACTTTAACATTTTGATAACATAATAATAAAAATTAGGAGGTATCATGATGAATTGGAAAAGAATTGAACACTACTTTTGGGCCAAAACCAAACTAATCCTCAACCTTGTTGGCATGCTTGAAAATAATAAGTCCAATAGAAAGTGAATTTGTTTATTGGTGCAATAGTAAAGCATATGGTGATAAAATATAATTCCAATTTGATCAATTTTATGTGTAGAAAAATACTATTTTTAAAGCATGGCAAACTATAACTTTGTGAAAGTTTTAACCTACACTATGTCAAACCACTAGCACATGGGGGTAAATAATTTAATCAAAGACACTATGTCAAACCACTAGCCCATGGGGGTAAATAATTTAATCAAAGGTAATGGTAATGTAGGGAAATTTAGGAAAGAAATCCTCTTCAATTTGAATATAAAACTTTTAAAAATCAAGATTGTCTTAATGATATTGCCACATTGATAAAACTAAACAAAATTCTTCTTTTATGTTCTTCTACCATCAAGTACTAGGAGAATGTAGCAGACAATTAGAAAGCTTTATTTTAGACTATAAAAAAATTATCTTTAGATAAAATAAAATGTGATAATTATCATAGAAGAAACTTATTTTTGTTGAGAGCAAACTATAAAATGATCCTAATAATGACTACCTTATCACCTAGATCTTATTGAGATCAAAGATAAAACAAGGTGTTTTCAAAACAAGGACTAAGGGGAAAGTATTAGAGCCAAAATAAAGTAGAATAAGAAAGGTGATGAGGGTTCTAAATACTTCTTTACTATTTTCAAAGAAAAAATACGAAGTCATTTTTCATATTTGAGGAAATCATAATCTTCATAGAAATAAAGATGATATGAAGGAAGACTTAAAGGATTTTTACTAGAACATATTTATTGCAAAAGGTAAACACATACATGATATGAATAAGATTATAAATATTTATAAAATAATTTCAAAAAACTTGAGGAAGAATCTAAGATACTAATAAAAATTATTAGAAAAATACAAATTATGAATATTATCCAATCTTTCAACAATAAATGGGTTACCAATTGAATTTTATAAAATTAACTATTCATGAAAAGTTTATTACTTATTAATAATTTATAAAAAAACCTATTAATAGGGCTCTCTTTCTAAAAAAAACTATTGTATGAGTTATTAAACTTCTCCCTAAACATGGGAATAAGGCTCAAATAAAAAATTGTAGACCTATAACATTGTTGAATGTATCATATAATTTTTTTGCAAAAGCATTCATTTCAAGGGAAAAACTATTTTTCCTATGATTATTAATGAAACCCAAGTTGATTTCATCAAGGATATAAGATACATTTTGGAAAGGCCCTAGATAGGGAAAAACTAATAAAAATGTTGGTATGTTATTGCTTGATTTTACAAAAAAATTATGATAGAGTGGAAAGGTCGTTAATTATGTTGTTTCTAGAATATTTATATTTTCATAACCAATTTTATAAAATGATAAAGGTTTTACTTAGAGATATATATAATCAAATTGATATTAATGGGTTCCTATGCTAGTCAAAATGAAGAGATGGAACTTTAGGACGGACCAAGAAATAGATGGGGCTACACAAGTATGCGGCTTACAAAACTAGTGGAATTTTGTAAGGTGGAAAAAAAGTTATGGAGGCCAAAACAATAGAACGACCAGGGTTTTTTGAACCAGGTAAACTCTAATAGTGAACATACTACTGTTGTTTCTCTTATAGTAGATGGTCAAGCGTGGAATGAGTCTATGAACAACCTTAGAGAGAAGGCTCTATTTATGAAATGGAGTGGTCCATGGTCGACTTTCAAAAGGTTAGAAGTTGGTGTGATGAGCATTGGGGGAAAGCCACAATCTTAAAAACTTTGTCGAATGGTTTCTATCTAGTTATCTTCCCAACCCCTATAGATAAGGAATGGATTTTGAATAGTGGGCCTTTTTTAATGGGGGGGAGGGTTCTATATCAAAGATTGGACCCCTAATTTTAACCCTAATACTAAATCTATTTCAGAAGTACCCATTTGGATTTGCTTGTATAACTTGCCTCATGAATATTGGGACTTAGAAACCCTTAAAGCAATTGGCAACAAGTCGGGTACCTTTGTCAAAGCAGACGAAGCTATAGCTAACAATGATTAAAGTATGTATGCTAGAATCTATATTCTATGGCAGTCAGCGCACCCACTTCCTACCATGTTAGAATTATTCACGGGAGTTGGTACCTGGAAGAAAATGATTGAGGTGGAAGAAAATATTGAAATGTGTTATTTGTGTAAAGGTTTGGGACATCCAGTAGGAGAGTGTAGTCTGGAAAAAAAGGGAAAAGTCTGGAGAAAAATTCTCTCACAAACTTGTTACTGCTCAAAGAAAATGATTTTACAACAGAGGAAAATGTTTTCCTAGGAGTTATGTCAAGGGCTCAAGATAGATCCGATGGGTTGGGCTAGTGTTTGAGTAACTTTGAAATGCCTCTTGGCTTATGGACAGAGTTAGGTGAATCTGGAAAGTCGGGAGATGTAGTAAGGAAGGTGGAAACAAGAATAGCAGTCTCTCCACTGAAAGACTCTGAGGAGTCAGGTAAAGCTTTATGCAAGGACACATTGTTTATGCGAATTGTAACCAGATGGAGCTAGACGTTGTTCTGACAATTTGTATTTTTGAATCATTGGAGGAAGAGCCTAGATTGGAAGTTCCCAGCAAAGGAGGAGAAGTTGTTAGGGAAAGCTTGTCTAGAAAAGTAGACTATAATCCTCCCCTTTCTCCTCCTTTGGAAAATTTGAAGAGTCAGTTTAAATCGTTAGTGGTAAACCCTATGACCAGTCTAGCCAAATCCAACACTAACAATAGGGAACAAAGAAAGGAGAATCATGAAAGGGAATTTGAGGACAATACGTGTTGCAAAAATGATTCCATCCAGGTTGAAAGTCAATTTGTAGACATAGGTATTGAAACAAAGGAACCTTTCTTCAAGGATATAGAGATTTCACCTATCAAAAATCTTGAGAGTTCCCTTGAAGATGAAAAAGAAGTGGATAGCCCCTTTGAAGATCTAGAACCGGAACCCCCATTGGATGAGGAGGATGAAGCAAGTGATGATTTGGGTATCAATTATAAGTTGGGGATTACAGAGAAGCATTCTCTGGAACAAACCTCAGCGAAGTGAAGCAAGGTGAAATTTGGGGAAAAGCGAAAAGAGGTCCCAAACCCATCAGGGTAAAACTAGAAATAGTTGGAAGTGCAGCTGGCCAGAAAAAATTGAGAGTGGGAAAAGGCTATGCCTTTTCTCGGAGGCAATGAAGGTCCTTTTGTGGAATGTCAGGGGTTGTAATGCCCCTGACAAGATTCGATTGATCAAGAGATGCCTTGATCAAGCAAGACTTGATGTTGTGTTATTTCAAGAATTAAAATTAAGTGGTTTTGAAGTTGAATCTTTTGGAAAGTGTTTCCCCTCTTGGAAATGTTTTCTAGTGGAAGTTGTTGGAGCCTCGGGTGGCTTAGGTATTTTTTATAAATATTCGGTTATGGAGATCCAGATGCTCAGATCTAAAAAATCATGGCAATGGGAAAATATCATTTCTAAACAGCTCCTCTCTAGTTTATTTTTGTTAAATGTATATGGTCCAAATAACATGGCAGAAATGAGAAGGTTATGGGTAGAGCTATCAGAGGTTTTGGTAGCTAATAATGAGCATCTTTTCCTTCTGGGAGGGGATTTTAATTCTATTCTAAATTCATCAAATAAGAAAGGGGGTCTAGGCTGGTTCAATCAAAAATAGAAGGATTTTAGTGACTTTGTCACTAATAATGGTCTCTTTGAAATTGACTAGAATGAGAATTCCATGGGCAGATAAATCGATTGGGTTTAAACATTCTTGAGAAAGCTTATTGGGGTTTCTTTTTGAGCTGGGAGCTAGGAACTGGGAAAATTTCCAATGGTCCTTTCAGGCTGAGATACTCCCGATTATAGGTTTTGATCATTATCCAATCACGGTGAGAATTCAAGAGGAAGAAGCACCTGATCATTATCCTTTTAAGTTTGAAAAAATGTGGTTAAGGAATGAATGGTTCTTAGAGATTGTAGTTGATTGGTGGGTAAATGTGCCAATAAGGAGGGGTAATAAAGCTTTTATCTTTCTTAAAAAACTACAATACATAAAGGAGCAATTGAAGAAATGGAACAGAGAAGTGTTCAAGAATATCTTCACAAAGAAATTTAATCTAGAGCAAGAATTGAGGAAGGGTTCAGTGAAGATGATTTTCTTTTGGAAAAAAGGCTAAACAAGCAGTACGTGGAGGTGCTGGCCCATGAAGAAATTTTCTGGAGGAAAAAGTCTAGGGAGACATGGTTAAAGGAGGGTGACCAAAATACAATTTTTTTTCATAATGCAATTAAATCTAGGATTTCTTTCAATAAAATCTTTTCAATTCTGGACAAAAATGGAATCACCCTTACTAAAAAGGAGGCTATCAGCAAGGAAGAAGTACATTTTTTCTCTGAAGCTTTTAATAATAGTGAGGTAGATAATTCATTGGAGAATGAGATCTTGGAAAATATACCCAGTTGTATTTTGGATCTTCAAAATTTTGCTCTCTAGGGAAGTTACTTTAGAAGAAGTGAAATCTGTTCTTTTCAGTATGGGTGGGGATAAGGCACCTAGTCTGGACAGGTTTCTAGCTCTTTTCTTTCAACAAATGTGGAATGTTATAGCTCAAGAACTATGGGAGGTGGTTGAGGAATCCAGGGTGGAAGGTTTTATTTTGAAGGATTTTAATAATACTTTTATAGCCCTAATCCCCAAGAAAGAAGAAGTTATATCTTTTTTGGATTTCAGACCCATTGCACTTTGTAACACAGTGTACAAGGTGATATCGAAAGTGATGGCTAATAGATTAAAAGGTGTCCTTGATTTGGTTATATCCCCTGAACAAAGTGTTTTTTCTCCAAACATATCTATTTATGAAGGTATTATTATCGCCCATGAAGTCATCCATTCTATTCGGAAAGCTAGGTTAGAAAAAATGCTTGTGAAGTTAGATATTAAGAAATCTTATGATGAAGTAAATAGAAGCTTCCTGCTAAAAGTCCTCAGAAAGTTTGGCTTCAATGAGATGTGGTTAAAGTGGGTGGCTAGTTGTATAAATACCCCTTGGTTTTCGGTTCTTCTAAACAAAAGTCCTCAAGGTTTTTTTTACTTCAGACAAAGGTCTCAGGCAGGGAGATCCTATCTCCCCTTTCTTATTCATAATTTTGGTAGAAGCGCTAGGAAGATTGATCTCTAAAAAGAGAGAGGAAGCACTTTGGAAAGGGGTTTGTGTAGTTGATGTTTTAGCTCTGTTATCTCATCTACAGTTTGTGGATGACACACTCCTTATGGGTGAGGCCTCATTTAGAGAGGCAAGAATTATGAAATCTACTCCAGATAAGTATAGTAAGGTGTGAGGGAAATGTATAAATTGAAGAAAATATGAGGTCTTCTTCTTCAATACATGTTATCAGAAACAAAGAGAAATTTGTTCTATTTTAGGAATGAAGATTGGATCTCTCCCTAGAAAATACTTAGGCATTCCTCTTTTTGGAGGGGCAAGTAAGGCTTCGATTTGGAAGGACCTAGTTGATTGTTGTCTAAAGTGAATGGACCGTTGAAAAAGTAGGTGGTTGACCTCAGCGGGCAGAATTCTAATGTTGAAATTGGTAACCTCAGCCATCCCTGTTTTCTCTATGATGTGCCTTAAAATCCTAAAAAAAATTGTCAAAGTGGTAGAGCAGAGAATGCGGAATTTTTTTTGGAATGGGGCATTGGAATAGGAAAAAAATCCTCTATTATCCTGGGAAAAAATTTGCAAGGTGAAAGGGAATGGTGGTGTGGGGTTAAGAGACAAGGGTCTCATGAATGAGGCGCTAGGAGCCAAGTTAGTTTGGAATATTTATTCTCAACCTTCTTAGCTATGGGTGAGGATTTTAAGAGCGAAATATTTGGATTCGATGGAAAATACTAGAATTTTCACAATTCAGAATCCTCCTTCAGGATCAGCGATCTGGAATTTTGTGGTTTCTTGTCGTCAAGTTATTGTAGATCACATTACTTGGAAGGTAGGGAATGGAACCAAAGAAAGTTTTTGAGAGGACTCTTGGTAGGGATTTCCAACTCTAAAGGATAATGAAGAGCTGCAGGATTTAAGGCTTTGGTTCTCTCAGCATTGGGGTGAGAAAGTTAGTGACTACCTAGAATTTAAAGCAAATGTGGCAGGAGGGGAATGGGTGTGGAAGTCTCTTCAAGTTGAGATATCTGATAGACAAAAGACTCTTATGCAAGAAATTATCCGAAGTAGAAAATTTATGAGGTCAAATAAGGAGGATAAGGTGATTTGGTGTGGAGCTGGTGATGGAAAATATTCGGTGAAATTAGGTTACTAGTTCTTAGATACAAAAGCTAGAAATGAACATTGGTTGGTGGATTTGTGCTGAGGGAAAGAATGTCTTCCTAAAGTAGGTGCCTTTTCATGGTTGGCTATTCGAGGTTGAATCCTTATAGGAAAGCGAAGGAAACGTTTAGATTTTTGTGGTCCTACCAAATGTGTATTATGTTCAAGGGCTGAAGAAACAAGTGACCATCTCCTTTTTCATTGTAATTTAGAAGTAGAATGTTGGGAAATGTTAAGGAGATCCTTGGGGTGGCAAATTCCAACTCCAGCAATGTTGAAGAAGGTTTTTGAAAGCTGACCGCTCCCAAGAAGGAAGTCAGTTCTTTCATGTATTTGGAAGGTTAGCCCCTCCCTGGTGATCTGGGAGATCTGGAAAGAAAGAAACAAAAGAATTTTTCTAGATAAAGTTGAAAGTTTGGATAGGTTAAAATGGAGAATAAACCATGCAATTGAGGAAGTAGTCGGGGCTACAGCTTCACTCCATTTTAATTCAAAAATTCCTTTCACCTCAGAGGATAAGAGAATCCAAGAACAGTCGGGGATAAGGTTTTGGCCTATTAAGGGGCCAAGTTGGGTAAATCCAACTAAGAAGCATTGTAGGATGACTTGTTGGGAAAGACCTCTAGAAGGATGGTGGAAGATTGGAATTTTGTTTTGGTCGACTGTCTTACCCCGGCCACTGATTCTTGGATTCAGCAGAAATCACGGAGAAAAGGAGACTCGAGACAGCTATTACTGACAACACTCGTGCATTCCATTTTAACCACAAAATTCCCACTCGGCTGTTGAAGACTACTGTTCTTCAATCTGAATTCTGAGGGCTAACCCAGAAATGCATGGAAGGCGACGCTTTGAGGCTGACAGCTTTCAAGCCTTCTTCAACGTGTTGGATTGGACTCACCGGATCCTAATTCACTTGCTAAGTATTGATGGGGCCTCAAAGGGAAATCCTGGCCCTTCAGGGGTAGGATTTATTATCCGAGACTAGATCGGAGATGTGGTTGCGTTAGGAGCAAAGAAATTGTTGGAAGGAACGAATAACACAATTGAATCTCTTGCAATATTGTTGGCAATTAAGTGTGGAAGGAATTTAGGTGCTAGAAAGGTTCACTTAGAAGGGGATTCGATGATGCAAGCATTGATAAATGGTTCAATTCATGCATGGCACCTTCAATTTGTGGTCGATCAAATTAGAGAAGAATTATCCAATTTTGAAAGCTTTACAGTGAGTCACATCAAACATGGTGGGAATGTTGAAGCGGATGTGCTTTCAAAGTGGGTGTTATCTTTTAGTGAGGTTGGAGACTTCAAATTTGAGGATTTCTGAGAAGTAAATTTAGCGAATTTTTGGTGATATCAAGTGAGTACATTGCATTGAATGCATGAAGTGGCAGCCTAGGTCTAGAATTTAGACATGACTAATAAGTGACGGAGAAGTTGAGCAGTGGCCTAAGTAGTACCAATAGCAATAAATTTGAAGTGGGTGGTGAAAGATAGTTTAAACGTTGAGGCAATGATGATTTCCTTGGATTTCAAAGCGGAAAAAATGTTCGGCAGTAGTTTTCTAGCAGTGAAGATGGTGCTCTATTAGAGAAAAATGGAGGCGAATTTCACTTTCCAATCTCGCAGGTCTCTAAATCCATTTTTTGGTGAAGCGTCGGTGAAAATACTAGGGGGTTTATTTCTAATTGAAGATGACCAACTAGTACAGTGTGTACGAATGATCATTGGCAAGGATTTTGGTGCTCTAAGGCATAGGCTTAGAAAAAACTTGGACGTGTATTCCTTGATAGCGGTGTGGGGCCTTGACATACAAGAGCTTGTGGAGTTGGTGCGTAAAGTGATGTTGAAAATCATTCACAAGGATTTTTTGGTGGACATGGATTCCATTTTCGAATGAGCAATACCGGGGGTAGGTCTAGACATTTCTTAAGGAATTATTGATGAAGAGATGGAGTTTCTTTATGGGGGTGCTAAAATTAATCCATTCATTCGATGGCAAGAAGGAAACTTCAAATCTAGGTGTCGGGAAGAAGCTAGACTGGGTTGGAAGGCTCTCAAGCCTTTTATTCAGATCATCGAGCTCGATGAGTTCATTAAGAAGGCCAAAAGGGAAGTGCAGGGTAAGGTGGTGAAAGTGAAATGCCAGAGTAAATGTTGGTCGAAGAAGCGGTGAAGGTTCCAAAAGAATAAACAAATAAAGGAACTAGGTGAAGGTCCGACAGGCTCAAGTAGTGCTCATGATTGATAGATCCGTTGGATTTTTTTTTGCCTCTTTTTTTTTGAATCTCTGCTACAAATAGTGAAATTTTTGGTTTGGGGTTTTGGGTTGATAGGTTTTGATTTGGTAGCTCGGTTTGGGGTTAGCTCAGAGACCATTGGTGGTGGTTTTTTGTACTAGTAAAAAATGCAGTGTTTAAAGAAGCTAGTGGTTGGTGGTTGCACGTTAAAGTGCTTTTTTCAGTCTTTTTTGAAATTTTTTGGGAGGTATCAAATTGAAATGGTTGTAATCTTTATTTTTAAAGTAATATAATATTTCGTGTTACCGACCAAAAAAAAAATTGATATAAATGGGTCCCTTACTGAACCCTTCCTTCTATAAAGATCTATTAGACAAGGTTGTCCACTTGCTTATTTTGTATTGTATATGATTTCTTGCACTATGTTTTGAAATCTAATAGATTTATAAGAATGGTAAAAGGGATAACTCTACATAATAGTGAGGTGTTATTGAATATATAGTTTGTAGATGATATAACTCTTTTTTTTACCTAGATGAGGATACCTTTGAGAATTTTATGAATAGGATTGTGCAAATATATTTGATAATAAGTCTACTATGCTAAGTTGGTTGGATTATCCCTCCAACTAGTTTCTTAAGTATAACCTATAGTGGGGAGGGCCCTCCAAATTGGTAAGATACTTAGGGATTACTTTCTCTATGATCCCCTATTTGAAACATATGTGGGGCTATAATTTCTACAAGATTGAAATAAAATGTACAAAATGAATTAAGTGGTATTTGTCTCTCATGGGTGGAGTGAAAAATTTTCAAAATATTCTTTCATCCTATAGTTTATACTATGCATCTACCTAGTTGTTTGGAAGTTCCCAAGTTGAGAATATTTAGAAGATATTAAGGAATTACCTTTGGTCTAGTATAAAAGGGAAGAAGAAATGGCATTTTGCAAAATACAAGTATATTATTTGAGCAAGTTTGAAGGTGGTTGAGGACTAAAGAAATTAAAGGTCAAAGGTGTGGCCTTAGCTAAAAAGTGGATTTTCAAGGCTCTCTCAAGAAATTAACCTTAGAAAGCATTATTAAAAACCAATATTCAAGTGTCTTTCCAAAAAAGAATGAAAATTTGACTAAGTTTACACCTACATGACATTTTATTTGGCAATTTCCCTATGAATCCTTATGGATGTAGTATGTTTTGAAATTTATGGAGGAGATGGGAGACTATGAGAGGCTTGGTTAATAGATTTGAGATCTTAAAAATATATGAGAGAAAAATTATTCAACTTTAGGTCCATCTAGTGGAACCTTTTTGGAATAATAAACCCCCTTCTCTATGGCAAGGGTATTTAGTTAGGGCATGTAATAATAAAGGAGTTTTAATTTTGAGGGTATTTTCATTAAGAGTAATATATTAAAAATTGAAATAGTATTAAAAATCATTATTCTCTACCTAATACCCAAAGAAGAACATTCCTTGTACTAAACAAAGCATTATTAATTAAAGTAAAATACTATGTGAATCTCAAATTTAACTTAGAGGTTATTACAAATTTCTAGAGGCTAAATGATTCTTCATTTTATAGCATTAATACCATCAAATTATATAGGTTGGTATCTATTTCCCAAGAGGTACTCTCCTATTTCAATAACAAATAGAGATTAAATATTGGTGATAAGAAATGGGCACAAACTATTAATACATGTTGGTGTAAATATATTGTCAAACCTAAAATATCATACTTCAAGTGATTACTTATTATCAAAGATATCGTTGTTGTCTATGAATACTTATAATATTTATAATTCTCTTGAAATGTGATCATGTTTTATTTGAGTGTAGATATGTCAATAGTATTTGGTCCATTTGGGGGCTTGGAATATTTTGGACTAGGATATTAGAGATAACTTCTCTTGGCATGAAATTTTATTTGGTTTTGTGAATGGCTTGAATGTTATACTTTTTTTATCTATTGATATTATTTAGATGATGAATTTTTTTAGGAAAAAGAAGTCATCTTATAGAGTCTTCCAAAAGACTTGCTTATCTTTAAAAAAAAATAACATATTATAATAAAATGCATATTTTGAAAGAAAGGTTCATGAAGTTGCTTGATGAAGTATCATGTATAGTTTTCAAATATAAGATCAATTTTATAGAATTTTAGCCTCATTATGTAAGGAACCAAATGATTTTTTTTAATACCATGGAGAATTTCAAAGAGATTATATTTAATTTATAATTATGAGTAGTTTGTTGAAGATGTCGATGACTAAGAAATCAACATGGAGATCCCCATTAATATGGAGTTTCAAATTTATAATTATAAAAAATATTATAGAAGATTAAAAGTATCTCCTTTTGTTGGTACCTTTGGATGTGACTACTATAGGGGAATTAATAACCAAAAGTTTTGCTAAGAATAACTATGTGGATGATACTCTAATATAGTCTATATTTTTACTAAAATGTAATATGTTTCTTTTTTGAATTGTTTTACAACTCAACATCATAAATCTTTGTCAATCCTTTAGATTTTGTGACTAGTTTGATGGTTTTTAGAGTATGTTAAACACATCTATATTGTAACTTATCCTCTCTTTTTTGTGTAATATATCATCAAAAAATTTAAAATCTCTTCTTAAGTATTAAATAGCTTATTATCACACTTGATCATCATATTATGCTAGGAGGTTCTCTAAATCATATTGGGTTGTTCAAATGTATAACAATAGAGGTTTTTTTAGGTACAAGTACCATGAGAATTGGTGCATTAGTAAGATATTTTTTGAGTTGGTCAAAAGCACATTGACATAATTTATCCTACTATAAGTTCACATTTTTCTTTAGGGGACATAAATATTATTAAGACTTGTCTAGTTCACATTTTTCTTTAGGGGATGTGAATATGGTTAAGACTTGTCTACAAGCTAAATTATAAATCTAATTATATCTTAAAACTTTCCCTAGAGGCTGTGAATTTGTTTAAGATTTTATGGTGGAGGTATATTAGTAATGGCTTTAAATTTTGTAGGATTTACCTTTATGTCTCTTATGAAGATGATGAGATCCAATAACTTTCTTTAGTTTACCTAAAATATATAATTATTAGAATTTAAATGGACCCTATACTCTCTCAATATTTGAAAGATGTGTTGTAGAACTATAGGATGTTTTTCTTTCATTTTAGCTTCACCTAATATGGCACCCACATAGCCTTTAATAATATGGTGGAGCATATCATGAAATATCATGGTCATCACTTGTTGATAGATTACCCTAGATTTTTTTCCTTATAGGAGTGATATTGGAGATCCATTTTGAATAGTTAATAGGTGGGATAAAAATATCTTATATTAGCTTCTATAGTTCTTCTTTGATAAGGAGAGTAATCTTTAGATGCATTTCTTACATTTTTTTTTTATTGGTTTTACATTAGGATGCATGACAAGGTAATAAAGCACAAGATATGGATCTAATATTGGTAATTCAATATAAGACCATGTAAATATATATGAATATTCTTTTATAAATGTAATATAGATGGCCTTTTCCTTATAATAGAGAGAGCAGTGATCTTAGTAAACATAGGGTTATCTTTAATGTTGAGGTTGGCATCGATGGCTTTCTCATCAAGTGAAGTGGACCCAACTTATAATTGTGTTACAATAGGAGAATGTGGATTTCCTTGGATATTATTGTTTCACAATATTTTCACTTATAGACATCTTTATTTTAATATTTGCGTCTAATAACACCTTAGAGGAGTTTTTTCTAGGTTTTTTTTATTTCTCATTTTTTTGAATTTTTTATTTTTCATGACTAAGGAACTCTTGTTGCTCCCAAAAATATGTTATTGCATCAAGATTTGTTATGATTAAGGTGTTATAAACCTTGTAAATATTATGTTTTTGATTACTCCTAATATTTTTTATAACATTCATAAGAGTTGAGGAATTCACCATTATTTGTAAATATTTTTTACCATTAGGACTTATTGGAACAATAATTGATTTCCACTAGTAGTTGGTAACTAATTATTTACTAGCATGACGTTACCATTTATTATAAGAGAATATTGAAGATTGAGGATTTTTGGACACCAATCTACCCATGAGGTTGTTTTGGATGGTTATAACATGTCCAAATGAAGATAATAACCACCTTGCAAGATAAGATAAATTAGGTGTCCATAAGGACAAATTAGTTGTCCATGTGTTAGAGGTGAGTAATGGAGTTACAAAAATATTTTTGTATACATTAAATTCTTGGATTTTTATAAGGGGGGAATTTGGATAAGATAACCAACTTGATGGTCCCATTTAGAGGGTAAATATGTTATATAAGAAGTGGTCATGGTGGTAGAAAGTGAACACTATGAGTTAGAGAGAAAAATTTGTTTGTAGGTGCTAAAGGAGTGAAGAATAAAGAGGAGAAAGGAAAGAATGCATGTAATCTCTATTTTTTAATATAATATATACTTGGGCCTCTCTACTTTATCAATTTTTTAAAGGGTTTATCCAACATGGTGTTATGTTTTTGTTCTTATATTCCATATTTCTTTATTTTTTTATTTAATTTCTTGTAATATCCATTTGACTATACATGGGTTAAATAAATTTACAATTTATTTAAACTTATATTTATAGTTTTTACCTTCATTTATAGCATTTTTTATCATAGCTTGGACATCTTTGCTTCTTGGGTGGAAGTGTGAAGGATTTTTTAGCTATAGTGGGAGTTTTGGTTGATCTTGTTTTGTATATTTTTGTGTAGAAGCCATGGCTACATCCTCATCTTTCTTGGAAATTGATAAGTTCAATAGAAGTGCTTAAGAGCTATGGAAGATGAAAACAAAGGATCTCCTTGAAGAGAGGGATCAATGGTTGGCATAAAAAAAGGAGAAGGAACCAAACATGATAGATCAAAATGGGTGGGATAATATAGATAAGAAAGCATGAGAAACAATCAGGTTTTATCTTGTAGACTATGGTGTAGGAGCACCTTGTGCTTCAAATAGGCAAAAATATAAAATTTCATTTTCATCATGAAGGAATTGTAAAAGGGTCATAGGGTCATGAGAAGACCTATTCTAATGTATTTGAGTCCTTAAATAGGTCTCTAGGAGTTAATTAAGTAAATTGGTAAAAATGTTGCTAAAAAAGGTAAAAGTTGTCAATAAAGCAAAAAATGCAAAAAATGCAAAAAATCAGAAGAAGAAGAGTCTTTGTGGGAAAATTGAAGGGATAGGTCAGTAAGAGAAGTTGTAAAGGAATTTATTGGTTGGGAAACATATATAAAAGCTTGTAGAAAGTGAGCAAAAGATAATTCTTTGTATTCTTGAAGATTTACAATCAATAAAAGTACCATGTTTAGTAATTTTTTGAGTTTCTTCTAGTTGTTCATCAAATTGTATGATCTGTGTAGAAATTTAGGGCTTTAACACTTATTTTTCTTGGTAGATCAGAGAGTTATTTTTCATTTAAATCCATTTGGGAGAGATTTGATTGAGTAAAACTTATGTTTGAGTGCATTCCCTGTAGTTCAATCAAAAACCCTTAAACAAGGGTTTTGAGAGTCAGTTAAGCAAATGATCACTACTCCACCGAATTAGGCCTTGTAGTTTAGTGGAGTAGGTTAGTTGTAGGATTTATATGGTGTGTGTGTGTGTGTTGATATGTGCAGGGGAAGTTGATATTACAATCAAATGTTGTTGTTCCTACAGTAAAAACAGAGTTTCCCTCACAAAGAGTATGGCTCCAAGGTGGTATTTGATGAAAAAGCATGCATGAAGGTTGGATGATGGATTTTATAGTTTTTTCAAGTATATTATAGGGTGTTGGAAGCATTTAAAAGTTGGTATATGATTTGGAAGGTTGATTTCCTTTAAACCCCTGTTTTTCTTGTGTTAGAATGGCATGAAATGAGGGTTTTAATACTTGATGCTATATTGGGACTTTTAGTCCATAAAATTGGATTATTTGAAGGTTTTGAGGCTTGATACAATGCTGCCTATGGTTTTTTGGTGATTTTAATTTGATTAAGTGGTGGTTGCTTTGTATTTTTGGGCTAATTGGTGCATGTTCAAGCGGACAGTCTATTGGTTCATATGTGTTTTCCAAAACAAGTATATTTGCTTTTGTGATATGTTATTGTTGGAATTAATGGGTCCTTGGAATAGTAAATGGTTTATGGAGATGCACTATAGATTGTGAAGTATACCCGATTAGGTCATGTTGTAATGCTACTATCAATTTAGGGCTTTGACTATAAGAAGTTGAGGATCTATGGAAATAGGAATTTGAGGGACTTAATTTGTTTTGAAATGGCCTAAACAATAGTGTCAAAGATGTTTCTATTCTTTGCAAAATTTTAGAAGGTAGAGTTTGTTGTTTTTGGAGATTTGGCAATGTGATTCCAATGTGTAAGAATGGTGTTTGACTACAACGAATAGGGAATCTAGTGGTTCAGTGTTTGGTAAGTGTGTTTTTCGTTTATTTCAGTCTGAAACATGATGTATGAAGTGTCTTGGAATTCTAATAGAAGGCTTGAAGTATAAATGGTTGGTTGTTGACTTTTGGAACTAGTTGGTAAAAAGTGAAATTTGGTGAACAATAAAAGTGTTGAATGGTTCAGTGTTTCAGATCAGGTTATTTGATGATGGTTAAGTTGTTTTTGAGTCTGATGATGGTTAAGAGATAGGTTTGGTGATCTGATGCTTTGTGGTATGAAGTGAATTTGAAGATATTTTGATGAAAAGTTAAGTGAATCAATGGTGTTTGTTTAATTTGATCTTCTTTGTTGTTGCTTGGGTTAGAAGTACCTTGATAGTTGATTATTTTTGGGTAGATGCTCTGCATCAATTAGTATCAGAGCTAGCTGATTTTTGAGGATTTTTTGAATTGGTAGTTTACTGAAGTTGGTTTGTTGAGTTGTTGGTTGGTTGCAGGTGCTTGATCCATCTCAGTTGCAGAGAGAAAGTTTTGGTGTTTGTGTTTTTGAGTTTGTGTAGGTTAAGAGAGAACCTGGTTGTTGGTTTCCAAGAGACTAGGGAGAGAAAATCGGAGACACCTAGGTGAGGTAAAGGATAGTTTTTTGTGTGGTGAGATAGTGAATGAGATGGATACCTGACTGAAGAAGCACTTGAGTTTGTAGCCATTGAAGAATACTCCACTAATGGGAGTAGATGAGAAGATGAAAAGATGATTGGTCAGAGAAGGTCAAGGATGAATTGTGAAAAAGAGGAGAGATTGTTGAGAAAGGCAATGTGAAAGGATAGTCTTGTGTCCTTTTGAAAGAGAATATTATTGAGAACCTGATAGGAAAAGAAGAGAGATGGAAAAAGACAAGTGAAGATGGTGATGAAGACAAAGCTAAGGCAAAGTTGGAACCAAGACATATGAAGATTCAAGAGAAAAGAAGAAGTAGTCCAAGGCAGATTTGAATTTTTTTTGCAGGTGAAAGAACAAGCAAGGATGATACAACATGTTTCCAAGGAACTTGGAAAGTTTTTGTTGGTTGGTTGTATGGTGCAGGAGCACCCTATGCTTCAAATAGGCAAAAATATAAAATTTGTATTTTCATCATGAAGGCATTGTAAAAAGGTAATGTAAGACCTATTCTAATGTATTTGAGTCCTTAAATAGGTCTCTAGGAGTTAATTAAGTAAATTGGCAAAAATGTTGCTAAAAAAGGTAAAAGTTGTCAATAAAGCAAAAAGTGCAAAAAGTGCAAAAAATCAGCAGATGAAGAGTCTTTGTGGGAAAATTGAAGGGATAGGTCGGTAAGAGAAGTTGTAAAGGTAGTTATTGGTTGGGAAACATCTATAAAAGCTTGTAGAAGGTGAGCAAAATATCATTCTTTGTATTCTTGAAGATTTACAATCAATAAAAGTACCTTGTTTAGTAATTTTTTGAGTTTCTTTTTATTGTTCATCAAGTTGTACAGTCTGTATAGAATTTTAGGGATTTAAATCTTATTTTTCTTGGTATATCAAAGAGTTATCTTTCATTTAAATCCATTTGGGAGAGATTTTATTGAGTAAAACTTATGTTTGAGTGCATTCCCTATAGTTCGGTCAGAAACCCTTAAACAGGGGTTTTGAGAGTCAATTAAGCAAATGATCACTAATCCACCAAATTAGGCCCTATGTTTTAGTGGAGTAGGTTAGTTTTAGGGTGTATATGGTGTGTATGTGTGCTGATATGTGCAGGGGAATTTGATAGTACAATTAGATGTTGTTGTTCCTACAGTAAAAACAGAGTTTTCCTCACAAAGAGTATGGCTCCAAGGTGGTATTTGATGAAAAATCATGCATGAAGGTTGGATGATGGATTTTATAGTTTTTTCAGGTATATTATAGGGTGTTGGAAGCATTTACAAGTTGGTAAATGATTTGGAAGGTTGATTTCCTTTAAACCCTCGTTTTGCCTATGTTAAAATGGCATGAAATGAGGGTTTTAATACTTGATGCAATATTGGGACTTTTAGTCAATAAAAATGGATGATTTGAAGGTTTTGAGGCTTGATACAATTCCACCTATGGTTGTTTGGTGATTTGAAGTTGATTAAGTGGTGGTTTCTTTGTACTTTTGGGATAATTGGTGCATGTTCAAGCAGACAGTCTATTGGTTCATATGTGTTTTCCAAAACAAGTATATTTGATTTTGTGATATGTTATTGTTGGAATTAATGGGTCCCTAAAATAGTAAATGGTTTATGGTGATGGACTGTAGATTGTGAAGTATACCCGATTAGGGCATGTTGTAATGCTCTTATCAATTTAGGGCTTTGACTATAAGAAGTTGAGGATCTATGGAAACAGGAATTTGAGGGACTAAATTTGTTTTGAAATGGCCTAAACAATAGTGTCAAAGATGTTTCTATTCTTTGCAAAATTTTAGAAGGTAGAGTTTGTTGTTTTTGGAGATTTGGTGATTCCAATGTGTAAGAATGGTGTTTGACTGCAAAGAATAGGGAATCTAGTGGTTCAGTGTTTGGTAAGTGTATTTCTGGTTTATTTCAGTCTGAAACATGATGTATGAAGTGTCTTGGAAGTCTGATAGAAGGCTTCAAGCATAAATGGTTGGTTGTTGTCTTATGGAACTAGTTGGTAAAAAGTGAAATTTGGTGAACAATAAAAGTGTTGAATCGCTCAGTGTTTCAAATCAGGTTATTTGATGATAGTTAAGTTGTTTTTGAGTCTGATGATGGTTAAGAGATAGGTTTGGTGATCTGATGCTTTGTGGTATGAAGTGAATTTGAAGAGATTTTGATGAAAATTTTGGTGTTTGTTTGATTTGATCTTCTTTGTTGTTGCTTAGGTCAGAAGTACCCCGATAGTTGATTATTTTTGGGTAGACGCTCTGTATCAAACTATGTCCCAATAATTTTTTTTGGAGAGAAAATAACTTATGATCTATGGAAATGATTAGGCGAGATCTACCAATAAAATTTTGGTAAATAAGTTATACTTGAAAATAAAATTAGTTTCTCTTAAAATAAATGAGGGTGATTTGATAGCAAAGCATTTAAATACATTTAATTTGATTTTTAGTAAGTTATATTTTGTTGATGTTAAGAAAAATGAAGAAGATAAGTGTATTATGTTTCTATGTTCTTTTCCTAATTCATTGAAGAACATGATTCTTTTTTTTATTTCTAACCTTTCAAACACTCTAATAATGGATAATGTTGTTGCAACTTTGTTGTTAGAGGAAATGAGGAAGAAAGACACTACAAAGAGTTTAGAGGATGCTCTCCATGTCAAGGCAAGGTCCAAGGAAATAAGATCTAAGGGAGATCAAAAGGGTCCTAAGGAATTTTCCAAGGGAAAATATAATAGTTCAAGTAAAAAGAATAAAGTGTTGGAATTGTAGTAAAGGGGAACAGTTGAAGAAGGAATACAAAGATAAAAATAAATAATGGGATTCCACAACAAAAAATTCCTCTTATTTAGGTGATGAATATTTGATTTTGTCATGTAATATTATTTCTAACATACAAATTGGTTGATTAATTTAGGATGATCCTATCATATGACTCCTCATAAGGAGTGGTTTTCCACATACAAAGAATATGTTGGAGGAGAAGTATACCTTGGAGATAATGGGGCATATCCCATTGTTGGATAGGGAAAGGAATATTTTTGTTTCAATGATGGGAGAATAAAAAACCTCCCTAGTGTTTTACATATTACTGGATTAGCTAGAAATTTAATTTTGTCATCTAATTTGAATTATTCATGAATATATGTAACTTTTGATAAGCATGGTTGCAGATTGGTAAGATGGATTTTACTAATAGTACGAGGGACAAGGATGGGAACTTTGTTTAGGCTAGATGTCACCACTATTTTTAACTCTATCAATGTAACTAAGAAAATTAAAAATACATGTATGTTGTCTCACCATAGGTTGGGCCACATAAGTGAGTATTGTTTAAAGACTATTTGAAGTAAGAAGTTGTTAGATGGTTTTTTTTATTTTATGAGAATTTTGATTTTTGTGAGCATTTTGTGTTTGGTAAATAAAATATAGAGCATATTTTACTTTAGATAATAATAAAGCTAAGATTAAATTATGAATTATTCATTTATATGTATTTGGTCATGTGGATATTAAATCTATTGGAAAATATAGATATTTTATGTCCTTCATTGATGATGTTTTAATATTTACTTGAATTTATTTAATGATACATAAATATTAATTTTTTACTAAGTTTAAGATATTTAAGGAATTATTTGAAAATAAATTAGATTGAAGATAAAGGTTTTGAAATCGAAGAAAGGAGGGGAGTAATATTCTAAGAAATTTGATAAAAAATTTAAGCATGTAGGTATTGTTAGATAAAAGACTACTCCATATGTACTCCTTGATAGAATGGGGTTGTAGAAAGGATGAATCAAAAAAATATGGGAAGAGCTATAAGTATGTTAATTGGTTCACAATTGGATACATGCTTTTGGGAAGAAGTTGTGAGTACTACTTGTTACTTGTTAAATAGATCTCCTTGTAATTATCCTAATAATACACCTTATGAAGTGTGGAAGAATCCTTTTGTTTCATATTTAATTATTTTTGTCTATGATCCTTATGTTTATGTGCCTAAACAATAGAAAAAAGTTATATTTTCATTGGATATGGTGAGAATGTTAAAGGTTATAAGCTTTGAAATCCACTAACCAAGAAAGTTATTTATTCTAGAGATGTGAATTTCAAAGAACTTAGAGTTATTTATGATCTTAAATGGCCAAATAAAAAATATAGGGAAAGGTGATTATAGTTTGAAATTAAGAAGGAAGATACACCTTGAGAAGAAAAAAGAGAAGGGTTTTGGGGATGATGAGGAAGAAGAAGAAGAAGAGCGTTAATTGAGGTTTGTAAACAAGCTAAAGAAGTTAGGGAAGATAACCAAGAAGTTGATAAATATCAAGAATAGGAAGAACATGTTACTCCTATTCTCAAGAGATCCACAAGATAACATAATCTAGTTGACAAGTATAGCCCACTATTTTTATTGTATATTTATTTAATTAAGTACTAATGATAACCCTAGATCCTATATGGAAGCTATTATTGTAGGTGATAGTGATCTTGGATCCAAACCATGCAATATTATATGATGCATTTAGAATTTTATAATACTTGGGAGCTTACACATCTTCCCAAAGGAAGGAAGGTCACTGGGTGTAAATGGATCTTTATGAACAAGTTTAGAGTAGATAGTTCATTAGAAAGGTACAAGGCTAGACTTGTACCCAAGGGATATTCCTAGAGAGAGGGAGTTACTTTTTGTTAAATATTATCTCATGTTGATAAATTATCCTTAATTAGATTTATTTTATCCATAACTGCTACTAATAATTTTTAAAATCAAGGAAATAGATGTTAAAATTAAAATTTTGCATGGAGACTTGGAAGAAGAAATTTATATGCCATTGTTTTGAGGTAAAAGAAAATTAATACTTTGTTTTTACATTAAAAAATATTTTTATGGTTTAAAGCAATCACCCCAAATGTGGTATAAAAATTTTAATTCCTTTGTTGTAAAGTTGGGTTTCATATGAAGTGAAGAAGATGTGTTTACATTAGATGCATTGATGATCATATATTAATTATTTAATTATATGTGGATGACTTGTTATTTTTTAGTAGCACCAAGATTATGGTTAGTGAGCTAAAATTTCAAATTTGAAGTGTAATTAAGATGAAAGTCTAGTGGCAGTGAGGTACATATTGGGAATGAAAATTAGAAGAGATAGAGTAAACATAAAAACTTTTTTTTTTCTCAAAGTATGTTGATACTATTTTGAATAGATTTGTTATGCAAGATTGTAAACCAATTATAACTAGTTTACCAATTGGCACTAATATTTCATTAGATATGTGTCCCAAGAATGAAGATGATTTTGAGGATATGCTTAATGTGTCATATGTTAATGTAGTAGGAAGTTTGATGTATGCAATAATTTTCACTAGGATAGATATTGCCCAAGTAGTGGGAATTTTGAGAAGGATTATTGTTTGGTTTATTTTCGTACTAATAGTATGTTAAAATATTAGAAATATAGGATCTTGTTGATAAAATTGGGTAGGTGGCTTTGAAAAATGAAGGTTCACTAGGGGGTATGAGTTTACATTGTTTGAAGGAGAAATGAGTTGGATGAGTAAGAGGCAGCCCGTGATTTATTTATCCACTACCATATTAGAGTATATGGTTTCTAACTATCTTGAAGGAGGTAGTTTGGTTAGAAAGGTTGTGTATAGGTATTGATTTTGATTGCAATACTATTCAAATTGGTTTTGATAGCCATACTACAATTTTTTTTTCCAAGAATCCTATGTATCATGCATGGACTAGGCATGTGGATGTTCAATACCAATTTTTTTGAAATGATTTCCAATGTATAGATATATGAACAAGATTTACCCTCAAGAGAATGTGGCAGATTCACTTACCAAAAATGTGCATAAAAAATATGGTGTAGAGAGGCCATGGGCCTTGTTCCTAGTACTTGATTTATGGTTTTCTATCCAAATGTATTTACAATGTATGATGCCAAGTGGGAGAGAATTATGATTAACATGCCATCAACCTTGTAAATCTTATGTATTTAATTATTCCTAATACTTTTATAAATCCTTCCTAAGGGATGAAGAATTTACCATCGACTATAAATATTTTTTACCATTAGGACCTATTAGCACATTAATTAATTTCCACTAGGATTTGGTAAATAATTATTTACTAGATGAAGTTATCATTTACCAAAAGAGAATATTGAAGGTTAAGGTTTTTTTGGATTCCCAACTCCCCTTGAGGTTTTTTTGGATTTTTATAACATCTCCACATGAATACAATAATCTCCTTGAAAGATAAGGCAAATTAGGTGTTCATAAGGACAAATTATTTGTTCATGTGTAAGAGGTGAGTAATGTAGTTACAACTAATATTTTTATGCATTAAATGCTTGGATTTATCTAAGGGATATTTTGGGATATGATAATCGACTTGGTTACCCAATTTAGAGGGTGGAAAAGATATATAAACAGGGGTTGTGTTGGTAGAAAGTGAACATTATGAGTTAGATTGAAAACTCTATTTGCACTTGAGCTAAAGGAGTAAAAAATAAAGAGGAGAAAAGAAGGATTTATATAATCTCTCTTGAAGATAATATAGACTTGGGCCTCTCTTATTTGTGTTTCTTTTTTCAAAAGGGTATATCCATGTAAAACCATGGTGTTATATGTTTGTTCTTATGTTCCATATTTATTTTTGTTGTTGAATTACTTTCTTGTAATATCCATTTGGTTATGCACTAGTTGAACTATATTTACAATTGAATTTAGCCTTATATTTTATATTTTTTCACCTTCATTTCTAACAAGATTGTTTTCAAAGCCCTTTTATGATCCCTTAGTGCAATGCCACTTTGTAGTCCCATAAACTTTGTGATAGATTTACCATTTTAAAATATGTCTAAAGATACTAGATCTTATAAGTCCCAATTAGCAAGGTATATATTTAATCTCAAGTCTAATGGTAAGGATAGTGATACTAATGAAAAGGTTAGTGGCAACAAGGTCTTCTAAGTATTATGAGTGGACATCAATTTAATATTTTTAATGTTGGATGAATCATTCCTAGTGATCTAAGAGAATAGGTTACAAATTACAAATTTTTATATCAAAAGATATATCATAACCCCCCCAAGTTGTGGTATTATCCTACTAATATATTGGTTCAAGTATGCCTTTTTCATGAAGGCCAAGACCCTTTCCTTTATATTTCATGTTTCTACTACACTTAGAGAGCTAGAGGATATCCAATGTCCTTGAAGTAGGATGTGAATTATTCATTATAGATCCAAGAGCCATTTAAACTTTCAATCTCTTCATCGAGTGAGGAGTCCAAGTTACATAAAGGTACTTGACCCATATTGTAGCATTAATTATGTTTTTCTTGGCCTCATTTGTGTACATCCATGAGATCATGGAGAAATAGGGAGATTGTCTATATGAAAATCATATTACATTTTGTATTCCCCATATCTTGTGTCAATGATCATAATGTTAGTCTTAGGAATTGGGCTAGTGGATGTGGATGGAAGATTTCTAGGATCTAGGTAAGAGGATAATTGCTTAGATTTGGTATTTTGCTGGATTTTGTGATTGGATGATGATTGTATTTTTAAATCACCCTTCCAACATATTATAATATTGGAAGGTATGGGGTATCGGCAAGAATGGTTACTTCCATGCCTTCATGAGGGAATTTTAGGCATTAGTGGAAGGTATATGGAATGGATTACATGGCATGGATCCAATGGTGACCCAAAATGATATTTTAGGATAATTCAAGGTCAATGACATGACATAAGGTTGGTTACATTATAACTCCCACCTCAATTAGTAGGTGAATGATTCCTTCTATTTTGTGTTCTACATTTTTATATGTTTTTATGGTGATCACCTAAAGTTATAAATATTTTTTAGATTATCCTAGTTGTACCGAACTTATAGTGCAATTTTTTAAACTAGATCCATTATTTATGAGTGCCCTTTTTTATATTTTTTTAGTGATTAAATCTTTTATATAGTGGATAATTATGGGATGGATTTTTTGGTGCCCTGTTTGACCATGTCCACATTTTCCTATATCTAGTCCTTTTATGTACTTAGCCTAGTGTGTGTCCATAAATTGAAAATTGACTTGATTAAATATCCAATGGGCTCCATTTTCACCTATGTTGTTCCTTTCCATTCCCCAAGTTCATGACATATAATGAAAGTTTTAAAAGTCCAAAAAATCCTAATTTTGGGGTATTCTTGGCCATTTTCTAGTGTTGCAAAAATTTATTAGATGCCTAAATATTCTCATGCTCAGCCAAACATACACATCTAATAGTGTTTCCTATATAAAAGTTCTATAGAGTTCTTTTGATCTCTTTCCCTTCTTCACTTTCTTGCATTCCATCACTTGCAAATTTTCAAAATATAGACATTTATATCATGTCCTCTAATCTTCTCCTTTCTAAACAATTATTTTGTTTCCTATCACTTACCCCATTTGTAAGAATTTAAATTATATTTAAATATTTTCCATATCCTATCATAACCTCCACTTCCATAATGTTATTTCTCCATGAAATTACATTGTCCTCTTTTGTATATTTTTTGGTCCTTCAAGATATTCCCTTATCATTTCCTCTTCCCAACATCCAATATATTTCCATTTTTTATTCCCACAAGTATTCAATTCCCCATTCATTTTCCCCCTTGGGTAAAAGTACAAAGTTGTGTCATACTTTTATAAAGGAAACGACTAACATTGATCCAACTTTTAAACTTGAATCAATAAAAAGTGACATATATGTTTTGAATTTTGAAATGATGTAAACTAATAAAATATGTATTTTTTAGTATATTTTATGCTTCTTTTTTTAAAAATTAAAAATTATTTGAATATATATTTTTATAAATTGACACTATAATTTAGTTGTTGATAAACTGCTAAAAAATGAAGTTACATAAGATGTCAATCTTTATATAGTAAATTGTTATTTTTTCCTTCAAATTTTTTGTGTGTATTTATAATTTGAAACTTTAGTGCATGGATATAGTTTTTTCAATTTTGATAAATATATATTTTTTAGATAAATAAAATAATGTGTGTGTATTAAAACATAGTTGTTTCCAATCGACATCAACTTTTATATTAACTATTTATCTAAATTAGAAAAAAAGATACCATCTTGATATAGATTCTTTTATCTAGTGCATCATATTTTTTTCAACTTTTTTAATAAGTTTTAGTGTTTTTCCTTGATATGGTAATCAACCTAATATTTTGTGTTGATAACCTACTTTTAGTAAAAATAAAAATAGTAATAGTAATTAAACTATTAATATATATTTTTAAAAACTACACTTATGGATCTACAAAAGGGTATTTTATATTTTTTTAAATGTTATTTATTTGAATAGATGTTGAAACATCAAGTTTTTCAAATAATTTTATTTTTTTGGTAAATTGGCCTTAAAGTGGTGCTACATATGCATTTAGCCAACAATTTTACTAGGAAAAGTTATGGAAATATCTAACTTACCTAGAATAAATCTTACAAGATCATATGTTTAACCAAAATTGATTTTTAGTTAGAAATACTTATTCACTTGTGATGATAAGTTGGTCGAAAGTGTGACACAACTTTGTACTTTTACCCCCTTATGGAATTTCAAGGTTGATGTGGACATTTGTTGTGCATCCAAATCTAATATCTCATATTGCATGGTTTCCCCATAAATTCATGTCCCTCTCTCTCTTTCCCTTATATGGGTCTCCCTAGTGGATTTTGACATTCACTCACCTCATTCTATTCCATAAAATTCCTCCTTGAAAAATTATTACTCACCTCTAAACATTTGGATCTCTATCCAAATATATTATTCCAACATCCACTTCTATGCCATTTTTTCACAAGGACTTCCCTTAGCCTTTTCCACTCCTTTATTTCTATGTTGAGGGTTAAATTGACATCCAAACCTTTAACCTAAAATAATGCATCTTGTTCCCATTTCCAGTCTCCCATCATTTTTTTGTAAACTCTCCAACATTAGAATTTCCATTAATGACTTGATTAGATCCTACAACTATCCAAGCAAATCTTCTCACCAAAAAACAAGCAATTAAAATCAAATGCATGGATTCAAGTGTACTTTGAATAGTGGAGGATGGAGGTGTCTATGCCACCATTAATTAAGTAGGTGAATTTATAGCTCCCAAAGATATTTGTACCAATTTTTGTCATCTTGTATCATTGTAAATTGTCATCCTTGAAAATTTCACACTAGGTTTAGCCCCCCCTCATGTTCTTAGACCCAATTGTGTGTTTAATTTTCTCATTTCATAATAATCTTTAGAAAATTAAATGTTGGATTAGGATTAAGGAATTAATATTTATTTATTGATGCTTAAGTCCCTAAAATAGGTTTGGACTAGGGTGCCCAATGTCCCTGTCCCACCTATTTTGGACCCAATTCAAATATGTTGGTGTCAAAATTTTAACATTTAGAAATCCAAAGTCATTTGTTGGTTGTCGATAAATCTGTGAGAAATTAAAGAATTACATATAAATACAAGTCATTTTCATCATTTGAAAGCCTATCACTTTTGAGATCATAATTGAGCATCCTAAAAAGCGATCAAGAGCAAAATTAGCAGTATTATTACAATATTATTTCATTCAAGCATTATGTTAGAAATGCATCATGATTTCATGTTTCTTTATGTTTTATGTTTATTTATTTTGTGAGTACTAACACTTACAAGACTTTAAACCAAGCGTCCAAACTCTCTTTGAAGGTGATGAGTACAATGACTTCAATCCATCAAGGAATGCAGATCCAAGTGGTGAGTTACAACAATTACCAATTTATCACTTGTTTATCATTTAGCCTCTACCTAACTAAGGGTTAGCTCTATTTTACATCATCATAGCCATTGTGGAGGTAGAAATTCCAAAATGGGGTTTGACTTAGGCAAGAACCCATATGGCACAACCCTTTTCCCTCTTTCTTGTGTGTAGGTTGCATATCTGAAGAAAAATTGGAGATGATTGAAGAGCTAATTGTTCATTCAAGCATTCGAGTCCTACAAGTCAACAAATTAGGGAAAGTGGATTTTATCAACGACAGACGAATTTCCAACACTGAATCCAGAGAAGAACCTATAAACAGAGGCCAACTGAGATCCTAATTTTGATTCTGAGTATCTACACTTTAGGTCAAGGGCGCCCAATTCCCCTGCCTAGCTATCTCAGGCTCAAATTTATATGCCAGGTTCCTCTATATCTACACTTTACGATTTTGAACTATGTTTCCTACTTTCTATTCTATATTTTCTAGAAATCATCTCAGTTTTTTGCATTTTCATAGTTAACCTAGGTGCATATTTACATTATTAAATTTTAGATCAATTTTAACAATAAATTAATCATCACACCCATCCACACAAACCAAAGAACTAAAACCTTGATACACCTGTAGACACGGAAAATGTACCAATCACACTTGATCCTGATTACTAACACCGCTTCATCCTGAATCATCCCCTTTGCTAATCGTTTAATCAGATAGTCTGTATTTGATTAAATTCATCATATTTCATCCCTTAATTAAATAAATCAATTTTATCTAGTTAAGCCATCATCTCCTATTAATTGAATAAATCAATGTTATTTAATTAACCCTCTAGTCTCTATTTAATTAAATAATCCATTTTATTTAATTAAATTTCTAAAGCCATTCTATTAAATTAAATCAATCTTTATTTAATTTAATCTAGCATCATCTCCTTTTAATTAAATAAATCAAAATCTTTATTTAATTAAGTCTAAATTCATATTCCTCTCAACTTTGATTTAAATCAATCCAAAAATATAAATCAAATTGTCACATCAACTAATCTATCTTTGAATTAATCAAATCCTGATTAATTCTAGTCTTAATCACTCTAATCCTCTAGATTTTGCCACTTTCTCAATAAATCATTTCTTTTGATTTAATAAATCTTCTAATTTCTCTCAACATGGCATCAAAAAGGGAATATTCCTCCAAGTTTGAAAATCCATCCAAGTGGATTTGTCCTTCCAACAAGGTATTCAATATCTCTTACATGTCCTTGTGCATTGAGCCAACTGGCATTTAAGTCATTTCTTTCTCCCTCCAACATGTCATTTCATAAATTTGAAATTCCACATAATATCATTTATTGGCACATTCATCAAAATGTGCTCCACCCTTTTCCACTCACATGTTGACAAGTGGCTTAATGTTATTGACTGGTCTTTTGTCCCACATTCATCCATTTTGCCTCATTCTCCAACATTCTCATCTATAAATAAGAGGCTTTCCTTTGTATTTTGGATCCACAACTTCATGCAAAGTCATAATCTCAAGATTTTGAATTTTGCTCATCCATCCATCATTCATTTTCAAGTTTTATAGCTAGGTTATGTAGGATTTTCTCCAAGGAATCATCAATCTTCATCAAAGTCATCACAAAGCTTACAAGGGATTGGGAAAGGGCCATTTTCCACATCAAAATGGCACCAATTCCCCCATGGGATTGAGAGTTGGATCATCTAAATAGGATTTAATAGCTTCTTTCATTGTGTTCTTCATTTATTTCTTATTTTGATGTTTCTAATGAATTGCATGGGGAATCTTAGTTCTAACTTGCATATTTGACTAACATTGTGTTTGTTCTTTGTGTTTGTGTAGATCTAGGATTGGGTTCTATGACATCATCATATCATTGAATCAAGTGTTTTTAAACACTTTGAGGGAGAAATAATAATCTCTTCTAAGGATTTGCTATCTTTCATGCTTATAGGACTCAATAGATTTCAATTTAGGTTTAAAAAGAACAAGACAAAAGGATTAAAAAGAACCTTAGGAAACTTACTAGATTTTTTTTAAGGTTTAACAATTGAACAAAGCAACTTTCACTTTTTCTTTTGGTGCTTTAAAAAGAATCCAACTTTTTCTTTGAAGGTTTAAAATGAACATGTGCATCTATGTTTTGTAATCACTTACCCAAAATAATATCATCTAAAAGATGTATGTGCTTCTCTCGCGCCTCACGGTGATCTTGAGAATCAAAAGGATTTTTATGATATTAGGTTGTATAAGTGATTACCTCCACACCTCAATTTGGATTCTAAAATTGGGAAAATCTAGTGAGTGTGAGTTAGGTATATCACATGTGTTCTGTCTTTATTTCTAAACAAAGATTGATCGAACTATGGATGTACTTGCTCACTTTTGTTTATCTTTAGAGGGCTTGCCTTGTGGGAAAAAGTAATCACCCAAGGGAATGACCCAACCAGGAACACGCTAAAGCCAAGCGACTTCCAACTAGTATATAAGTGTGGGTACTTGAGGAAAGTTCAAGTATCACGAGGATTGTTTCAACAAGAAGGGAAGCAATGATATCACATGGATGATCCCCGAACAAAATGCCTGTATTAAAACCCTTTGTCTAAAAGACCAAAATCCTTAAACTATTTGTTGGTGCAAGAATGATCGTTTTGAAGCTGCCCCACATTTTTACGGCTTTTAGTAGAGATGAGAAGTATGTCATGGGAGTTTCATGGGTACTGATGCTTGGATGACCTGAGAAGTGAGTGCACTATAAGGGGAGCCTGTGTGGTCAAGCATCTAATCATCCGCTAAAAGTAGGCATAGCTGGATTTATCCAAGTGGGGATTCAACAAATATTGTCTCAATATCCATAGGGTTGTGCATGTTCTTGGAATCAAAACAATTTGCTTGGATCTCAAACATTGGAAAACAAACATTCAACATGATAATCAAATTTTAAACCCTTTAGGAGCAAATATCTTTGACCAAATTCAAGTGTTATTGATTTCCCTAGGGATCCTATCCTTAGAGGTTTCTAAGCATTTGAATTTACATCTCAATTTTCTCACTAAAGTCAACAATAGGGAACCTTTTCCTTGATTTCCTTGATTTCCACATAATGGACCTTGTGGGATGAGAAGAAATTGGGACATTGGACATTCAGTTTGAAAACATAATCAAGAATTGTTTGTGGTAAAAATAAGTCATTAAGCAAAGCTAAGAAACAATTGAACCTCACACATGTGCTCTTTGAAATGATTTCTTGAAAGATCAAGATCTGAAAATCGAAGACCAAAGGTCTTAGTCAAAAAGCTCACAAGAAAAGGTTGTCTATGCTTTACGAGTTTAGAGAAAGATTGACCTTAAACTTTTACAAATGTGCATCAAGGAACAATCCAAATTTGTATTCATTTTACTATTGTCAAAATTCAAGTCTCTTTCAAAGGTTTGAATATCTCACATAGGAAGTACTAGCATGTTCTTCAACACCTTAGTCTAGTAAAAAAAAGTCTTTCTAAGTCTCTTAGGATCAAAATCAAACTTGCATCCATCCTTCAAATATCAAATCAAAATTCACCTCACAAAAAACTCTTGGAAATCTTGAAAAATCCTTTATGCTAAACTTTGGGCAAATCCTCTTGAAATCAAAAATCAAAAATCATCTTGTTTGACTGTGTTTGTATAGATGAATCATTCTTTGCACATCTAGCCAAATTATCATCTTATGGACAAATTCACTCTAAGACAACATCTAACCTCTTGGAGTTTATGAGTTCATTATCCCAAATCAAAATCAAAATAAAATAAAATCAATCCAAAATCAAAACATCAAAACATCAAATCCAAAGTCCTAAAGTTTAGCATCCCCCTCAAGATGTCCTAAGATTTCAATCATCCACTAATCCTCCATCCTTCATTATCATCATCATCCTTTTGATCCTCATTTTCTTAGACTTTATTTTTTGTTCCTAAAGATTAGATCAATCCAAAGAATTAGAGGTTCATCTCTTACATTCTTGAAATTTGATCCTCATTTTATGGTTCAAACTAGATCACAACACAAGAAAAACATGGAAACAAACAAAGAAACATCAACCTCAAGTGACCTAAGACAAACCAATTCCAAAATCAATCCCATTGGATCTAGCAATCCCCTTACAAATTTTCCTCTATCATCACAAAATCCTCAAGAGGAAGGCCAAGTGGAAGACATCACCAATAATGTCTTAGGGATGACACAAGATGATATCATTGAAATGGTTCAAAATCCTAAAACTCATAGAATTTTCAATACCATGATGAGACTCAATCCCTCCCAATACATTCTTGAATTAGCTAAAGAAGCGACTAAACTCCCTTCTGATTTTAATGTAATCACTATTGTGGAGAAGCCTCCTGAGATCATGACCCCAATCTCATCCACACCTCTAATTTTATCCACACCTCCATTCCAAAGCATCACCCAAAGCATCCCAAAAATCACATCATCTATGGCCCCAACTCAACCCATTGTTAACAAGGGGAGATCATTTCTTAATGCACTACAAACACACCCCCTTGTAAATAATCAAGATTTGGATGCAAACACTATCTTGGGTCAATCCATCCCATTGAATCAATTACACCCACATGTTATGCTCACCTTCCAAGACCCCAATGACCCATCATCATCTTTTTGCGCGACACCGACATACCCTCTCAACACAAAAACCTCTCTCCCTATGACTTCGCAAGGAGGAGGTGGGCTATTTGGGCCAAGGGGCATCTTTGACTCTTCATCTTCATCATTTCCCCAAGGAAGTACACCACCCATTTTTCCACCAATTCCACCTTTGCCAATAACATCCACACTACCTCTCAGTTTTGGGTTACCTTCTTTACCACCACTCAATCAAAGTCAAAACAACCCCCCCATCAATCAGAACATCATAACAAATCCTTTGATCTTTCCATTGATATCGCAACAACAAATGGCAACCTCCAAGCAACCCAAGAAATCACAACACCATCCATAAATGTGGTCTCTCAAGGACCAAGCATATCAATTGCACCATCCACCACACAAATCCCCACCATCAATACAACAACACCCCTCATCACGGCAATTAACACCATTCAAAATCCACTGCCACCACCTCCAAAATCAAACACGACAAACCCATATAGCATCATGTTGCAAGCAACTCAACAAGCAGCCTACCAAAAGGCACTTCAACAAATTCAGAATCAACAAGTTGTACAGCTAGCTGCTCAACAAGCACAACAAGCACAAGCTACTCAAGCCCAGGCCTTATTACAATAATAGCAAGCCCCACAAGTTATGCAAGTAGCTCAAGCCGCTCAAGCCACATAGGCTACATAAGCTGCCCAATAAGTGCAAGCTCAAATGCAAGCTCAAGCGTAGGCACAAGCCCAATACCAAGCTCAACAAGTGCAAGCGTAGGCTCAATATTAGACACAACTGCAAGTAGCCCAACAACAAGCATATTAGCAAGCCCTACAAGAATACCAAGCACAGCAAGAAGCAGCATTAGTAGCCCAACAAAAATCATTGTTGGCACAACAATAGCATGACAAACAATAAAGTGTTGTTGGCACAACAAAAAATGCAAGCATATCAGCAATCCTTGATCACAAAATAGAGCTTGCAAAAAAACCCTACCAACACACCCAACACTCCACCCATCACTCAAACACCTTGACCACTTCAAAACACATTCACTCCACCCCCTGATCTATAAGACGATGTGACGACACAAATCAAGTTTCTCTCATAGCAAGTACTCAATCTCCAATCAGGGAAAATGACAAAGACACCAAGCAACTTGTGTCCCTATCCGTTCGATAGGAGCCTCGCAATGGTACCATTCCCAAAGGGGTTTGAAATCCCTAAATTTGACAAATACCATGGGATGGGTAATCCTAAAGATCATATCAGGGAATTCCAGGTACATTGCATGGAGGTCGCATATGATGATACATATATAATGCAACTATTTCCTCAGAGTTTGGGTGGTCTCGCCATGGAGTAGTTCTCTCGCCTTCCTCCTAGCATCAAAAATTTTCAAGAGATCGTAGACGTATTCATAAAAAACTATACCTTCAATATTGGTATAGATGTTAGTCTAGAGGAACTATCTACACTTAAACAAGCTAAGGGAGAATCATTCACTTCCTTCTTAGAAAGATGGTGATCCAAGACTAATAGAAGCAAATGGCCCATGCCTGAAGAACAAAAAGTTTGCACCATCATCACCAACCTTGAGAAAACCTTGGCATTTCATCTTAAGGTACAATGTATCACCACTTACGACCAACTGATCCCCAAGGTGCTCAACATCGAATGAGCCCTTATTGCACAAGGGAGAACACCTTCATATCAAGAAAACCAAGACAATCGCCCATCCACCAGCTATAATGAGAAACCTCACATGTGGGAAAGAAACAAAAATGTCACCAATGACGGTGTGGTGGACGCCAAGGTCACAATCAACACTTTGAAGCAAAACACGCAAACCTGCCAACAACCGCAAAACAACAATCAAAACAATGTGCAAACCAATGCAGTATCACAACAACCAACCAACAATCAGGTCAACAATCTAAATAATCAAGGGGGACCACCCCCACGAAATAGAAATCCCCCCAAGCAAAAGTACATTGCCCTTGGGGAACCAATTGAAGTTGTCATGAAGAAACTAATAAATGAAAATCTCATCAAGATTCCCACTTATGAGAACTATCAAGAACCCCAAGTAAAACCACTATGGTACAATGAGAATCACCTTTGTGATTTCCCCAAAATCAAGGGGTACACAATAGCCAGATGCATGAGGCTGAAAAATCTAATCCAAGACCTCATTGATGACAAGATCATAAATGTTGAGCAACCAGCTGGGAATCAAAATTTAAAAAATGCATGAATCTAATGTCGGATCATAACCAAGGGAACAACCATGGAAAACAAAATTATTCCAATGTGAACCATGTGTATGATCATGTTGTTGCATCCATTGATGAAATGGTCACTATTGTCACCATCAAAGGAGTCAACGCTGATTGTGGAGTCACCACATGTGGCAAAAAAGTCACCATTATTGGACCATCACAACCACCTAGAGCATCCACTTCTAATCCAAGAACCGTTCCTAATGGCTATAATGTCCTAGACCAATTGAAAAGAACCCCAACTCAGATCTCCATCATGGATTTGCTGAAGATATCGCCCACACACAAAAAAATCCTATAGGAAGCATTAGCTTCATCTACCATCTCTGCGGATCTCGATGTTGACTAGTTCCAAGCTATGGTTAGAAATATCACCACCTCAAGCCTCCTAAAATTCTCCGATCAGGACTTCCCCACACAACCATCTCACAATTGTGCACTCCACCTTGAAGTCCTGATTGATAAAAACAAATTCAAGAGGGTCTTGGTGGATGGGGGTGCGGGTCTCAACATCTGTTCCCTCAAATTAATAAAGAATCTGGGATTCTCATAGGATGCCATTGAAAAGGGCCAGGGAATCACCATCAAAGCTTATGATGATCAAGAAAGAGTGTCTTAAGGCACTATTCAGCTCCCTATTCAAGTAGGGCCAACCATTATGGAAACCACATGCCAGGTCCTTGACCTTGATTTACCCTATAATATCCTTCTGGGGCGTCCATGGATCCATGGGATGCAAGCAGTCACTTCCACCTTCCATCAATGCATCAAGTTCCCATACCAAAATCAAGAGGTCACAATTCATGGTGATCCCAAGCCATTCACCTACTGCAAGAGCCTAGAAGTAAAATACTGTAAAATACCTCAAGTCCCAAAGAATGATGAAGGCCCCACCACTTCTTATGTAGACCTAGCTATATTAGCCTTTGCTTTTGAGACAAAGACACCTGTCATCCCTGATATATCTGAAATCAAGGTCATTATCCAAGACAATGGGTGTGGGGATTACAAAATGAAGAAAAGTTATTTCGTCATAGGGGAGTTACCTCAATCTCCTAGGACTCATGGGCAACCCCAACCGACTGAAACATCATCCCATACCTTCAAAGTAGACCCTTCTAGATTCAAAAGTTGGGGAGATCTAAGTTGGGAAATAGTTGATGAAAGAGACATATCCAATCTCCTATATCAAGATGAAAGGCTTGTGCCTGATCTTCTAATGGATGAAAGCAGTAAAGGTCTACAAATGATGCTCAGTATGGGCTATGACCAAAATAAGAAACTTGGGTAGGATGACAATGGCCTATTTGAACCCCTCATTCTAGAGAAATGACTAAGAAAAATTGGTCTCAAATGTACCCCTCCGAAGGTGACCATACTTTGAAAAGGTGCCTCAGTTAGAAAGGTCAAAACTCCTCCTCAGCAATCAGCAACCACCCTTCAATTACTCATATCCATAGGTCTACCCTTAGACAACTTTACCTTTGACATAACTAATGTGTGTAGTAGTGATGAGGATCCATAACTAACTTGCCTATGCTTTTTGAAGATTCCTCCCTGCTCATGATTAGTACCTTGTCTTTTGAGTCCGGACCATCAAACCCATGAAATAAACCTAGTCTATCCTCAGCTCATGATTAGGACCAGGGACCACCAATTCTAGACACTTTCAAAATTATGAAGCTCTCGGGGAATTCATGGGGATTACAGAATCGGTACCATGTAGGTTCACAAGGTCAGGTTGACATATCCAATGGTGAAAACCTCTTTGAGGTGCCAGAGGATGAAGGATTCAATCTTTCTCTCAGTGCAATTCATCAAGAGAAGTCAACATTCCTAGCAAAAAAATGCAATCCAGTCAACTTGGGAACAAAGGAACTACCACACATAACATTCTATGCAAAGTCACTTCTCCACGGAAGAATGGGAACTTTTAGCTGCATTCTTGAAAGAAAGAAAGATAAACTTTGCATGGACCTATGCTGACATGCTTGGGCTTGACCTAGAGGTTGTGGTTCATCACCTAGTTGTGTATCTTGAAGCAAAGCCCGTCAGACAAAAACTCAGAAAAATGCATCCCCAAATTGCATTGTTGGTCAAAATGCAATTGTAGAAGCTCCTAGATGCAGGGTTCATACGGCCGATCAATTATCTGGAACGGGTCTCCAACCTTGTACCTATTTCAAATCCCACTAGGGGCATTCACATCTGCACAAATTTTAGAGATCTCAACAAGGCATGTCCTAAGGATGACTTTCCACTGCTAAACATTGATATGATCATAGATATGATAATGGGACATGAGATGCTATCATTGATGGATGGATTATCAAGCTACAACCAGATCATGATAGCTAAAGGAGACCAGCATAAAACAGATTTCACTTGCCCGTGGGAGACATATTGCTAGAATATGATGTCGTTTGGATTGAAGAATGTGGGGGCAACCTATCAGAGATCCATGACACTAATATTTCATGACATAATCCATAAAACTATAGAAGATTATGTGGATGATATATTTTCCAAGTCAAAGAAAAGATGAGATCACATAGCAGCATTGGGATCCATCTTTGATAGGTTAGAGGAATACAAATTTAGACTCAACCCAAAGAAGTGTGTCTTCAGAGTATAGTCAAGGAAACTCCTTGGGTACATCATCTTCATGAGAGAAATTGAGATAGATCCTGCTAAGGTCAAATCCATTCTCAAAATGGAGGCACCTAAAACACTGAAACAGCTAAGGGGCCTACAAGGAAGACTCTAGTCCATCTGTTGATTCATAGCGCAACTAGCAGACAAGGTTGTCCCCTACTCTTATCTTCTCGACAAGGGGGTAGCATACAAGTGGGATGAAAAGTGTGATCAGGCTTTCAACAAGATCAAGGAATACTTACTCACACCACCAGTCCTCATGCCACCAATTCCAGGAAAACCTTTGATCTTATACATATCCACAATACCAGAAGCTCTCGGCGCTCCCCTAGCACAACATGATGAAAATGGAAAAGAGAGAGCTATCTATTGTATCAGTAGAACCATGGTGGTCCATGAATTGAACTATACATCCATTGAGAAAGCTTTTCTAGCAATCGTATTTGTAGCTCAAGAATTCAGACATTACATGCTATGCCATCAAATAAAGCTTATCGTAAAGATAGACCCCCTTAAGTACTTGCTTTCCAAAGCAACACTTACAGGGTAGACAATAAAGTGGGTTATGATCCTCATAGAACATTACATTGAATATGTGGAATGTAAGGCCATCAAAGGACAAGCTATTGTAGACCAACTGGCAGAGGCACCAATAAACTTAGAGAATCCCTTTGTCTTTGAATTTCCCGATGAATCAATCTTCAATTTAAGTGTAGTGGATCACTAGAAAATGTACTTTGATGGATCCTACACTCAACATGGATCAAGGGTAGGGATCTTCTTCATCACCCCACAAGGAGACTACATTCCAAAATCATACAAGTTGTCATTCCCTTGCACAAATAACATAGTAGAATATGAAACTCTTGTCATAGGGCTAAGAATAGCAGTGTAATGGAAGATAATGACACTCAAGTTATACAAGGATTCACACCTCATAATCAATCAAGTCAATGATGATTATCAAACAAAGGACGACAAGTTGACTCCCTATAAGAAATTGGTGGAAAGTCTTAAGGAGTTCTTCATTGATATTACATTTGAGCAGCTACCAAGAGAAAACAATAGAGCAGCAGATGCAATGGCTATAATCGGATCACTCCTAGAAATCCCACGTGACATCCCAAAGCAAGAATTCCTTGTAGAGAAGCTTCTCATGCTTGCGTTCGAGGTACCAGAGTTTGAATTTGTGTGCAAAATTGTTGGTCTTGGTGATCCCTGGTACCATGATATATACACTTATCAC
>VDFB02038436.1:0-58426 GCA_007258455.2 Sequoia sempervirens
ACTATACGATTCTAGCAATAATGTTGTAATCATCAAATGCATTTAAATACAAGAGTTTTTTTGTTTAGAGAAGTATTCTAGAAGATACGAATGACAGAGTTCAGTTCTATATATTGCAGTCATTTTCTGTACAAAGAGTCGATATGGGAGATTTTTCATTCCCTCACGAATGATTATTTTGTGTTGTGATGTTGAACATAAGCTATTAGATGTCTGTTGAGTGGGAATTTCAGATAGGATCATGTTTTGCATTTCATGTGTGGTCTATTGGGTAAACAAATGAAACTTTTTCTGTTTAGGTCTTATTTGGGGCCGACCTAACATGTTTGAAGGATTGATATATGTTGCAATCTTATGCAAGACCTATATTGGGTCCATCCTGACCTATCTTGAGGAGAATTGAATTTTGAATTAAGTCGCAAGATGGTGGTGAAATTTTTTGAGGATGACAAGTTCAATTTTGTGTGTTACTTTCAATTAGGCAGACCTAATTGAAGTTACACTTGATGTGGATATATATATATATAGGAGTTTGAATTTGGTGTTTTGAGAAAGGTGTGCAAGTGTGGTGCGAGTAATGTGTGAGAGATGAAATGTGTGGTGTTTCTCCTACATGTGTGATGCGAATGTGATTGGAGTTATGCGAATTGTGTGAATTCAGAGAAGAGCAATGCATTGATCGAGATCAATGCATAGATTATTTTGTACTTCATTGGAATTGTAATCCAACATATTATAGATGCAATTGTAACAGTTCAATAAGCTGTGAGCCACCCTTTCTTCTTCTATCTTATTCTTTGTGGATAGTTAGTCCACCTATAGTGAGCATTTCTATAATATACTATATCCAAATATAATATATTGTGAGCTAACCCTCAACATGGTTTTTCCTTTTTGGGTTTTCTATGTAAAAATCTTGTTGTTCATGTGCTATGTATCTTGTAGATGTTTCATGCTTTCATTCACTATTGCAGTTGAATTTTTTTTGGTAATTGGATGGCTAATGCCTGAATGGTTTAATAGCATACTGATTCACCTCCCCTCTCAATATTTTGAGTGTTCAACAAGTAGTTTATCGACCATAGAAAGTTATGCAGTTTTTTTTATCTTAAATCCTTATGAAAAGTTAGACAAATAGTCAAACAATTCAACCATGTGTTAAATCTTAGGTGAAAGGTCATTTACAAGTCAAGTTAGAGGTGTGTGAACTCACAACTACATTTCCTATGGAATTGTTATTTTATTTCAAAAATTTGGCCAAAGTAATGCAAAAGTATCTACTTACATTAGTTGGTTCAAAGTGATCCAAATTGCATAATCTAGTTAGATTGGTCGTACTTAGTTAGAAGTTGTTTAAAGTTGTATGGTTGATTTGTTATATAGGACACAACACGAAGACTCAGATGACAAGTATTTGTGGGTTTCCTTTTTCTATACTTTTCGTGAAGGGTAGGACCACTTCTAGATGGAAGGTGTGCAAGGGACCACCAGTCTATGGTTGGAGGTAAAGCATTAAGGTGATGCTATCCCTCTTGCAGATGACTTTGTTGAGACTTGTGAGACATATGCAAATTTATAGATATGAAAGGGGTGATCCTGCAATAGTGGTTTACACTTTTTAAGACATCCTAATTTTTGCCAAAATCACATATTTTTAGAAAATATAATGATTTCAGCCTTGAAAAGTTCCATTTAAAATATTCTAATTGAAGAGAGTTTGATCAAACCACCTTAGATCAAACCCCCTTGGATATAACCCCACTACTTTTAAACCATTCATATAATGGATTCTCCTTTACACCTATCAAAATTCTGATAAAAAATCACTTTTGATTTACCTTTTGGGGGATCAAATGAATTCATTTAAAATTTAATTTTTGTAAGTATGTAGTCCTTATTATAAACTTCCCAAAAAGTATTATTTTAAATATATTTAATTTGATTATTACATTTATTTTTTATTTTTTATGAGTGTAGGTTTTTCACTAAAAATCAAGCTCTCTATTCTACACATGTGGAAAAAAGTATCTTATAAAAAAAAATCTAAAAAAAATCTATGCACTAGATATTGATGTCCTTGATCCAACACAAAATAAAATTGAATTTCAATAGATACAAAAAAAGTTGTGTTAGAAAGTAAACCTATGTCTGAATTGTAACTGGTCTGACTTCAAAACTTAATTAAGAATTTTTTTTCAATCAAACACTATGAAACCAATTGCATGCACTAGATATCATAGTTATGAATCTAAATTCGAAAAAATTAGAATTTAATCTTTCATAGAAAAAAGTTGTGTTAGTCGGTACACATCACTCTTAAAAAATGGTGTTTATTGTTAAAAACTAGTTTCTGAAGGAGATGGAAAAACAAATGCAATTTGATTCCAATTTTTTTTTAAAAATATACATTTAGAATCTACAGAAAAAATGTCACAAATCACTAGTTTTCATCATCTTCAAATTCTTCATGGTTTAGCAGCTATAGGTGCTCGAAAGTGAAAATTTAGTTAAAAAAATCACTTCAGTGTCTAGTTTGGCCAAAAATTGTAAACCAATATTGTGGGATCACCCAAAGACTTTATAACACTTACTGTGTATTGTAAACTTGTTTACTTTAAATGCAATTCATCTAGATGTATTGTAAAAGAGAAGATTATCTTATTTTTCCAAATTGTAATTATTGCATTACAAATTCAAAGTTGTAGTATTCTTTTGATTATGGATCATGTTAAATGAATATTATATGAAAGTTAAAAAATTTACTATCATATTTTTAGCATGTGATAATTACTTTTTAGTTAATTCATTAAGTAATTCTTGTTTAGAAAGTTGAGTATGTTACAAGATAGATAGGGAATTGACAAATAGAGGAGGATAGAGACGAAGATGGAGATGGAGTAGATCTTTCATATCTTTCATATACACATTTCCTAGTCAATGTGGTTGATAGGGGGCACAACAATATACTCCAAAATAGGTATCAATAGAGAAGTGATAACTTCAAATAAACTATGCATCCACTTACAAGATCAAAACACAATTGAAACAAAACATCTAAATTAGGAAGATAATCAGGTTTCATTACCAATAGGTTAATGTTATGTTTGCAATAGAGAGAGAGGTAGAGAGATGGAGATGTAGTGATAGAAAGAGGGAGAGATAGATGGGGAAGACTGAGAGAGAAGGAGAGGAGTAAGGAGATAGATATAGAGAGGAAGATAGAGATGGAGAGGGAGATGGAGAGGAACATTTATTTGTTAAAAGAAAAATTGTTCCAAGAGCTCATTGTGCATTAAGTAGCAAAAATAGATTGACAAGCATAGGAATTTATTACATGATGAAGTGACACTCAACGATCTTTAAAAGGAAAATCAACCCCATTTGTATCTAATAATATTTTTCTATCTTTTGATATAAAGAGACCCTTTGAAAAATATCTCAACTTCTATATGGTTGGTAGTTGGAGTTATCTTTTTAACTGGGCCTTTCTTCTTGTGATTTCTTTTTCTTAATTTTTTTTAATTTAAATTAGTTTGCAATCAGGGAAAACTTTAAGAAACCCCCCCTTGGTGAAGGTATAAAATCCTGGCGAATCTTGTATACTTCCCAATAAAAATATTAATTTTAGTGGAGATTTTTTCATTTTTTGGGAAAAAAAATTCTCAATTGGTGAATATTTTCTAATATGTAGAAGTTTGTGGAAAATCCTGACGAATTGCAAAAATATAATTTTTTAAAACCACTAATTTTTTTCTCATGGCAATTAAAATTATTTTCAAAATAATAAAATATTTTGATTGGTGAATTAAACTTGTTTTCAAACTAAAAAAAAAATTGTTGGCGATTAAATTTTTTTTCAAACTAAAAAATAAAATTCATTGGCGAATTAAACCTATTTTCAAATGATTAAGAAAAAACCATTGGTGAATTAAACATAATATCAAACTAATAAAAAAATGCAGGTGAAGTAAGTTAGTGCAAATCAATATAACCACGACCGTTCGATGAATTTACAATGGACGATTGTAGTTGCATTCCAGAAGTAAACCTCTGAAGCAGTAGACTTGCGAATTGAAAACTCTAGAATAACACTAGAACCGTTAGATTTTTTTTTTGGTCGGTAATAGTATTTTGTATTGCATGAAAATAAAGATTACATAATTTTCCTCATTTTTTACTTTTCATGAACCATCCAAAATACGTATTAAAAAAAAGTAACCCTTCCCAACTAAAACCAGTTCCACAACTATTTGTAACTACCTTACATATTTCAACAATATTTTCAATCATTCTTTTACCCTTCCTAATATTCACACTATACAACCATAAAAGGGTTCAACCCCCAACAAGCAAAAAATTTAGTACTAGTCTTGCGTTAATTCTACAAAAACCCTACAAAAACTATAAATTCAACTAGTGCTACCTGTTTCATAAAAAACTTTCCTTGTTTATTTTCCCTTCATCTTCCGCTTCCTCGCATTCTGTCCTTTTGCTTTCATCTTCTGCTTCTTCGTAATCACATTTTGTCCTTTTGCTTTCATACACTTTGCCTCCGCTTTCGCCTGCGCTTCCATGCGCCCTGCCTCCGCTTTCTCCTGTGCTTTCAACTATGCTATAATTGCTTCCACCTTCATCAGCTCTATAAAGAGCTTCAATGCTTGCCAACCTAACCTTGCTTCTTCCCTAAATTGATTTCTAATCTCATCCTCCGACCAACACTTGAAAGGGGTGCATCCTTTTGCCCCTCTAGTTCCACATTTTCAAAGCCTTCTCGGAAGTTGAAACCTTCACTTGGAACTACCCATTCAAGTATTGATTCTAATTCTTCCAAGAAATCTCTATGCACAATTATCTCCATCATTTCTCTCACTGTGCTTGTTGATTCCACCAAGTCCAAACCCCATGCTACAATCAAGGAGTATACATCCATGTTAGTCTTGTATCTATGCCTCAGATTTCCAAAGGATTTCCCCAAAATCATCAGCACACTTTGTACCAACCTCTCATCAGTGAATAAAAACATCCCCATTATTCTTTGGTCAGAAGCGTCACCATAAAAAGAGTTTAATTTCCTCCTCAAACATAGAGTGAAGTTGGCCTCCATTTGAAAACTGTTGCAGCTACACTGCCACCACCACCACTCTTTTAGACTTTTTTGTGTGCCTTCTTCTCCATGCCAAACTCTATTATTAACTTCGCTAATCAAGGGCTGAGAGGTAATAATTTTCCAAACTCTACACATATCGATATTAATTACCCATCGATCATCCAGTCATGTCCACTGACTCGAATCTTCCCGCGATCTTCACTTCATAAATGCAACATCCTTGCACCTTTCCTATCTTAATTCACCAAAGTCGAGGTTTTGGTGCTTTTCCTAACCTTGGTTGCAAGTCTTTCTTGGTCATCTTTGTAGTCGGTGGGTCAGAGGTTTTTAAAACTTTGAAACTTCAGACTTTGGTTCTAAGGTTCCAAGTTTCAACGACCACGTGACATTATGGACCACGATTGTTCGATGAATTTTCGATGGACGACTGTAGTTGTATTTTGGAAGTATATCTCTCAAGCACTAGATTTGCGAATTGAAACCTCCAGAATTACACTAGAACCATTAGATGCGGACACGTGGCGAGATCAAGGCTCATCATCGTGGTAATGAACCCGATGGGTTGGATTTTGGTGATGAGCAATAGAAGAACTTAAGTGGTAGAAATATGCACGTGGATAAAGTTTTTTAAAAAAGAGGGACCACCTAGGAAGAATGTAGGACCAAGGCTTAAAAACTTAAGAACATTTTACAAAAAAGATGTAAAGGAAAATCAATATAACCACGACCATTCGAAGAATCTTTGATGGACGACTGTAGTTGCATTTCAGAAGTAAATCTCTAAAGCAGTAGACTTGCAAATTGAAACCTCTGGAATAAGACTAGAACCGTTAAATGTGGACATGTGGCGAGATCAAGGATCATTTCTCTCTTTTCAATTTCTCGACGTATTACATTTCATTTAATTGAAATTATCAATCTTTTGAACATCTGAAGCGATTGATTGGACAACTCATAGCTTTAATGAAACAAGATTTGTAATGATTTCATATTGTTTGAGTGGCACTGGTAGTGGTGACCAGAGTCTGGCGATTTTGACAACTTGGCAGATTGAGGTATAGTTTGCATGTAGCCAAACGTCAATCAAATTAAACATTTTAATTGTACATGTAAGGCTTAAGATACACGAATCGACTAAGTTGTTTTTTTCGTTTGTGTGAATCGGACTGGTAGCGGCACTGGTGGCCCATAAATAGGGTTAGTGATAGTGGATAGTATCATAAGGGTTTTCATTTTTTTTGGGTAATAAGGATTCAGGAAGAAGATGTTGTGGTATTATTGGGGATACTCTAAATTCTCCTGCCTGCAGTTATTTTGTTACAGAGTAAAAGACCAATTTCCTTCAAGTTCAGAATGGGTGGAATTGGAAAGAAGTTGATTTGGTTCACCTGACTTCTCAGACAGGTTTTGAACCAAAATGAGGAGCTCTGATGGACATAAGTGCTATCCCGGTGCATGGAGGTTGTAGGTAGAAGATGGGAGCAATTTTACTACCCGTCATCATTTTGCATGACTCTAGTTCTCAAAGGGGATAAGCACATTTTGTATCTTCACAACTCCTATTTCCCCAGGATGGTTTTCCAGGTGAGTTCCTTGCATTTTTTTTAGTGCCACATTTGTACTACATTCTCACCAGCAAAAGCTTTGGAATCATGCATTTATTTTTAGTGTCACATTTGTATTACGTTGTCACCGACAGAACCTTGGAAATTGGAATCAATTTGTAATCCATAGTCATGAGCAACAACTTGGAATAAATTGTGTGTATGTAAAGTGACTTATGTTATTTATACAAAACATGAGCTTTCCTGCTCTACAACTACTCATCTTTAAAAAGATATGTAATAATGTGACATTGTAAGTCAGTTGTAATAAAATAAATGGTTGTGTTGTGTTAATCTTTGTTATAAATTTACAGTAAAGAGTTATTTTTTGAGTTCAATGTCTATGAATCTATTCAAATCATTTTTTTTTCCTTTGGGAAATTAAGTGTTATCTATTTATGAAATAATTGCATGTAGATTTAAAAGTAAAACATAAAGTAATACAAATGAAAAAAGAAAGTTGCCATCAAATTAACAAAAAAAAATTATAAACACTAAAAGTTGTCACTCTTGTTAGGGTTTACCAAAATGTTATTGATTTCTAATTTTTCGTTGACCTTCTCCCTCGATTCCTGGTATCATTATTCATTTTATTATGTCCTTTGCAACGTTAAGTTACCGACCCCTTGGCCTTTATGTCAATCCTAGCACATTAAAGTTTAAAACAACTTTAAAACACATGTTTATTATTTATATCATAATTCATAAATTACTCAACCGTTTGATGAACATTTGATATATGGTTGTAGTTGTATTTTAGAATGAAATGCATAAAGCACTAGTTCTGCAAACTTAAACCTCTGGAGTTACCCTTTAACCATTAGATTTACAATGATCAACGGTTTAGAATTTGTTGCCAATGCAGGACTAAATGGCTAGTGAAACAAGATTTGTAATTATTTCGTATCATTTGAACTTTGAGTGGCATTGGCAATTTTGACAATTGACAGCTTGTCAGCTTAAGGTGCATTTTGCATGTAGCGAGGCTGTCAGAGTCCAAACGTCAATCAAATTAAACATTTAAATAAATGTAAGGCTTAAGTTACATGAATCGATTAAAATTTAAGTTGGTTTTTTGGTTTATGTGAATCGTGATTATGAATCATGATTATACCTAACCTCACACATGACACATGTGAGGTGTACATAGGGACCAAACTGATAGTGGCACTATTGGCGACACTATTGCCCATAAATAAGGATCTAGTGAGCACAACTGAAAATTGAAATCATTTGTTGAAGGATAAAGGCTTTACTATTGAGTGCAATGTTCGAATTGTCATAAGGGTTTTCATTTTGTAGGGTTAATAAGGAACAGGATTCAGGAAGAAGATGATGTGGCATTATTGGGGATACTCTAAATTCTCCTGCCTGTAGTTATGTAGTTACAGAGTAAAAGACCAATTTCCTTCAAGTTCAAAATGGGTGGAATTGGAAAGAAGTTGATTTGGTTCACCTGACTTCTCAAAAAGTTTTTTGAGCCAGGATGGGGAGCTCTGATGGAGATAAGTTCTCTCCTAGTGCATGGAAGCTGCAAGTAGAATATGGGAGCATTTTTACAACCCCTCATCTTCTTGCATGACTTGATTTTCAAAGGGGAGAAGTACATTTTGTATCTTCATAGCTCCCATTTCCTGGTTTGATTAGCCCACCTTTCCCCATGCATTTATTTTCAGACATGGTTGACCCGACAAGTCCCATTTATTTTTAGACACACATGTATTACATTTACGTTTTCACCCTGGTCCAAAAAAAGCTTGGCTTGCACTTACATTTGTATTTGTACTACATCACATTTGCATTACATCATTTCATATCATGACCATTGCATTCATATTTTATCATCCATAAATCATCTCATATATAAGCATATTCCACACATCATTGCATATACCATAGATCATATTGGCATAAAATAAATCATCATATAGATAACATCATTGCACACCATATCATAGGTTAGCATAATATAGATTTGTTAGTCATAATCATTGCATAAACATCATTAGAAATAAATGCATCCATAATCATTTTAAAGCATTAATTTTGTAGCATTAAATGAAAAAACTAAGCTTGGGTAAGGGTCACATACTGACGCTCCGATGTCAGGTGGTTGTTGGTATGTCCGAACTCGATCAGTGATGTGCAGGGGAAGCTCTCGTTGCGCCATATTTCCGGAGGGTCAGAGCTAAAATCTCAAGATTGCTAACGGAGGTGTGTGAAAATGAATTGAAAGTGACCCCTCAGGCCCCTTTTAAGCCTAAAAATTAGGGTTTTTAACCCTAAATAGCTGTCCTACTAGGGTTTTGGACCCCCGAACCTATTTTTGTCTGATTGAGGCTTGTTTTTCATCGTTTTATTGTGTTTAGACACATTTTTAGCCTCTCAGACTCCTTTCAGACTTGTCAGGCACTTTGTCACCTTTTTTCATGAATACCCAAAAATTAAAATTTTCATTTGATCTCTCGAGGGGCATTATAATGGCATGTTTTCTCTCACCATGAGGTAGTGGGGAAAGTTTTTAAATATCAAAATTTTGGCTTTGATCGAGATTGTTTATTCTTTGAACCAACGAACGGCACGTTTTCAAAGAGGGCAAAATAATGTGATATTGTAATTTAGTTGTAATAAAATAAATGGATTGTGCTATTAATTTGACATTGTAATTCCTTTTATTAAGTCCTTTGCAACGTTAAGTGTTACTTGCTATTAATGGTTGTGCTATTAATGTGACATTATAATTCATTTTTATTAAGTCCTTTGCAACGTTAAGTGTTACTGTGCTTAGTTGTGCTATTAATGTGACATTGTAATTCATTTTATAAAGGCCTTGTTGTCAATCCAAGCACATTAATGGTTAAAATAAAAGAATTTAAAACACATGTTTATTATTTATATCATAAATTACTCAACCATTTGATGAACATTTGATGTATGGTTGTGGACTCAAAATAAGGGAGCAAAGCAAGTTTAGTCACTAGTCCTCTGAGTTTTATAACCATGTGACATGTCACATTGTCACAAAGTTCTAAATTTTCATAACTACCCGATTCCCTGACTTGGTTCACTTTGTTGAGTAACTTAAGTTCATGCATATGTAACCTTTGAGTTACAGTGTGTGAATTTAGTTGGTGGGTCAAAGGTTTCAAAAACTTCAAAACTCCAGACTTTGGTTTTAAGGCTCCAAGTTTTAGCAACCACGCGACATTATGGACTTATCTTTCCTTTCAAAAGTGTTGTCATCTGACATCTCATTGAATGCTATGTACGAAATAAACTTGAGTTATCTTTTCAGCAATTTCCAAAAGCATGCAGGTTTAAAGGATATCTTTTCGAGGAATGAAATTGAATGCTGTATTTAAAGCATGTCCTATAAAAAATAATGATATAAGTGGGTGGCAAAGTTTTACTCAGACATTTAGCCTACATTCTCATTCTTTGCCAAGGCCAGTACTTCTCAAGTGCAAACATTCTTTTTACTCAGACTTTTAGCTTGCATTCTCATTCTTTTCCAAGGCCAGTACTTCTTAGAATCTCATGTGCAAACATTCGTTCTTCACAAATTTGTGCTCATGCAAAGTGAAAGTTGGGTTGGCGTAAGGGATACAACGCTCGAACCTTTTAAGTTAGACAAATTTTGGGCGTTCCTGGAGAGGGATGACAAGTCTGAGCTGGATACAAAACTCTTATAAAGTGGGCTAGCTCACGCTGGAGGGTTTCCAGAAGTTGTGTTGAGTGTGGACCTAATAAGTGCATGTGCGAGAAGGTACATTCCGCAGACACATGAAATTAAAGCCGTGGACGAAACTGTAATTGCAAAAATTTCTCCTAAAGTTGTTTCTTGCACGTTGGGGATTCTAGAAAGGGAACCTATAGAAGACATGTCTATTGCAGTGGTAGGTGAAGTTTTCAAAGTGAATAAGGACTGGTGTAAGAACTCCATGGCCAAAACTTGGTTGAAGTTTGAAAAGAAAGGTACGTCGCATCTGCCCAGTAAACTCAAAAGAGTGCATTTTAAGGGAGAAATTGCAGATGCTATTGCTTTATTGTACCGTGTTGTTGGGAATGCACAAGTTGAGTTATTTGAGGATTGGATGTGCCAGTTTATCTTGATAGTCTATGATGAGAACATTTTCATTGACTGGGCTGAAGTTATTTGCTTCCATTTGAATGAGCAATTAATTAATTTCCATAAGACTACTACTTTTTGTATGTGTTCTTTCCTGACGTACATTATAGGTAGTCAAAGGCCCTTTTGGCCTAGGTTGGAGCTACAAGGAAACCCAACTTCTGATATTCCTGTGAATAAATGATTTCCTCAATTCACTAAACAATTTGGAATGGGTGATTTTTGTCATGTTAATGATGCATTTTTAATGGAGGTCATGAGGAAGCTAGATGGAAATCAAGAAATACGCCTTTCCCCTGAATCGATTTCTCTTGTATCAAAATTTGGGAGTTTTTATATCCAATTTGATAAGTTTTCCTATCTGAGAATAGGGCGTTTTGAGAAAGCCCCATTTAAATTACCTCGGTATCCTGAAGATTTACTGATATTTCTGGAAGTTTTTCAACAAATGGCCATGGTTAATATTAAGTATATGAACATGGGGAAACGAGGGTATGTCTTCCCATTGGATTCCCCTTCTTTTGTGTGTAAAATAAACCAGATGGCCAGGGGAGTTGAAGGAATTCTCAAGGAATATAACCTCCAGAATTTGTCTATGAGCGCTAATTTTGATAGTAAGGGTTTTTTGAAGCAAAATCTCTATGGAAGGAGCTTATATCGACATCACCCATCTATTGAAGATTTCTGGGAAGATTGTGTTGATGAGAACGAAGTTTTGAGAAGAGATTATATGAGGCTAATGCTAAAACAGATATAGGCTTTCAGTCTATCATTTCACATTCTTGAAAATGTAGCTGAGGATTCAACAATCATAGATCCTGCACATGAAAAATTTCTTGATAAATCCCACCCTAGGGTTGATTGGAGCCAAAGTGAAATTTCATATATGAGGGTGTGTGTTGCCCCAGTGCTTAAAAGAACCAAGGACTGGTTGGATGGGAAATGGCAGAAAGTTGTTGGTCTTGTTCAGGAGCCTAATTCATCAAAAAAGAATGAATAGGGGTCTACACAAGCATCTGGTGCAAGTGTATCATCGAGGAAACCCTCTATTAGGTCCTCTAGTGCAAATTCTCAATTAGGAGGTGATGGTGATAGGCTAGAAGAAACAGTCAAGTTGAAGAGCATCTATGAACAAGACAGTGTGCTTTCTCCTACCCCTAAGAAGAAGACCAATCAAGAAAAACTTGTGGCTGCAGATTTTGAAGCTATCTTTCAATAGATCACTGAAGATAATATCTTTCCTCCTTTGTTTGAATTTCCCTCTTCTCCAGCTGATAATCCACCTTTCACTCCTAGGATTAGCGCTCCTAAAGAAAGTATTAGTGGAAATGAAGATTCTGGTCTAGTATTAGCCTCCCCAGGATGGTTGAAAAAAGCAGTGGAGAAGAGAAAGCATATTCCTATAATGACAGTTGGAGTGTATACAGCTTCAAAGTTACTTCAAAGCTCTTCAAAACCTAAGAAAGCTAGGAGGATGTCAAGGATGGTGACTGATGCTACTTCTGGAAATCAAATGTTAGAAATTGTTGAGTCTGGGAAGGATTTAAATGAAGATGAAATAACAGAGATAGACTACAAAGTCACACATGTTGATATGGGGCCTCCAACACTGGAAGGTGATGTGTACCATGCCAATTATTTAGTCAATACCTTGATTAAAAGAGTGAAAGAATAGAGGAAAGAAAATATAAAACTGGAATCTCAAGTCCTAGCATTGAGTAACTTTATTTCTTCCATGGCCACTCCTCCTACATCTGATGAAGCCTCAAGTTATCAGGTATAGGGCATCGATGTGCTCATCATAGAGCAAATTAAAAAGAATTTGAGCTATTCTAGAGCTGCTTGTGCGGGGATCGATAAAATATCTCAAGAGGATATCTTCTTTTTGAATAAATCTGTGCTCTTTTACACTCGAGTTGTTAACAAGAGGAAGGAGTTAGTAACGAAACTTCAACAACTTAGAAAAGATCAAACTAGTCTCTATGTGCTCTCTCAAGAAATGAAAGAATTGAACTCTATGGATCTAAAGATATTAATTGGTGAGAAAATTGTGAATAATCCTAAGGAGCTAGACCCTTCCTGGTCTGTTTCATTGGAATGCAAATTGAATATGTATGATAATTTGGTGAAGGAAATTAATAATACACTTGATCAATATTATGAAATGTTGGTGGAAATTAAAGAAGATTGTCATATTCTGGGAGTGGAAATTACTGATGAGTTTGATGAAAACATTCTAGATATAAGAGAGATCTCTCTGAAGTTTAGAGAGATATTCAAGAAAGAAATAGTTGATCCTGCTACATTGACATGGGAGTCCTTCTTGAAACTTAGTGGAATGGAGATCCACCTGAAGACTTGTAAATGTGGAAAAGAGAAAAGATCTCAGATGTTGGTTGAGTCTAAAAATGCTTTGGGAAATGGAGAACTAGGTTACAGATTATACAACTCTAGGAAGCAAAAACATAACTGCAATTGTCACCAAGTACCGGGAATACATGCAAAGAGTAAAGGCACAGGAGGTGTTACTGAAGGAGGAGACATAAATAATTGAAAGCGAAGGAGTCAGTGCTGGGAGTGGGACCATTGTTTAGTTTTTAGTTTTTATGTCATTTTCTTTAATTTGGCTCTCTTGATAGTTCAAAGACTTTTTATTTTAATTTCTAAAATAGTTGTCTTCAAGAAACCGTTATCAAGACAAAAAAAACTCTATATTTGCCAGTGGATTGTCTATTATTGGAATGATAGATTTTTGGATAGTTTCATTGTTGTGGAATGTTTATTTGTGAATAGAGATTTTATGGTGATGGATGTGTAAGGATTTCTCAGTATAATTTAGGTGATTTGGTAGTTTAAGATTTTATTGTTTAAGTTGGGTGGATGCCTTTATAAGTTATTTATGTTGAACTGTTAGCTTCTGTTAGCTTATAACTTATAAGTTATGGATGTTGAACTATTAGCTTCTGTTCAAGGAATGGATTAATAATATTCCTTTTAGTTATTTATCAAAGATTGTGTGAATGGAAATGCAATAGGAATTTATAAGTAGTGTGATAAGTTTTGTTCTTTAAAAATGATGCAGAATCACATATCAAATTCAATACCATGGAATACAATATAATTTTTTTGGCTTTTCCTAACTTTAGTTGCTAGTCCTCAGAGTTTTATAACCTTGTCGCGAAGTTCTAAATTTTCATAACTTCCTGATTCCTCAACTTGGTTGATGGTTCACTTTGTTGAGTTGCAAGTCTTTCTTGGTCATCTTTCTAGTCGGTGGGTCGGAGGTTTCAAAAACTTTGAAACTTCAGAGTGTGTTCTAAGGTTCACTTTGTTGAAACAAGAATGGAAAAGAGATAAAGAAAACTTATTATTATTACTAATAACACTATGAAGAAATGATCACTCACCTTTAAGTCTACGTTTTCGGCTTTTGTTGACTTTGGAATCAAGAAGTAGAACCTCAAAACCAAAAAAAATGTGTAAGAATAAATGACACTTTCGATTGTATTTATATCAATCCATGATTCCATATTTGGCGAATTCTGTGGGATTTTTAAATGGTATATATTAAAAATTTGGCAAATCTCGCGTGCTTATACAATGATACGTTGTAATTTTCAAGGCGAAATGTGTCCTCAAATGTGATTATTTTTTAATGTTATTAGCGAAATAGGTCCTCATGAGAAACTATTTATAAATTTTAATTGGCGAAATGGGTATTCACAAGCAACTATTTGTAAATTTTAATTGGCAAAATGGGTCCTGATACAATGTTGTTTTAATAGTATTGGAGAATATGTAGATGTTTTATTAAATGCTTTCGGGATTCTAGGCAAAAATATTAGTCGGTCCAATTGAAATGTATAGTTTGACAATGGTGAATTTGTTGCTTAAATATGCTTCATAAAAAAACTCATTGGCGAATGGACATGCATTGGACCTATAGTTCGTAAAATCTAAGCGATTTGGACACCCTGTTGGGTGAGAGAAATTTGCCAATTTCGACTTGGATGATTCCTAGAATTCGCCAATTGGAAAAGATTCACCACTAAAGTTTTCCCTGTTTTCAATATATTTCAATTATATTTGGAATATTCAAAGGTTTAAAAAAATTAGTTGTATTTAAATAATGAGAATGATGATATGTTTTTTGTTATGTCATTTATCAAAGTTTAATATTCTAGTATGATTAATCTTTATTTGACCCCTAATAATTTTAATGGATTGGATCATTTACTTGTGATAGTTTAACCAAATGATAGCTTCTAATTTAGATATATATGCTCCTCATAATATTTAATCTAACATATAAATATAAAAGCACATTTAATCCAAATATTTTTCATATATATAAAATAAATTATATTTATCTATATACCATTATTTTTTTGTTCTAAATTTCATAACAATGGTATTAGGTGACTAATTTGTAGAAACCTCACATTGCTACCATGTTCTGAATCAACGACCATGAAAATAAGTCAATTGAATTTTTATAGAGAACACCTTGAACTTAATTAATTATAACTTCATTGCAATGGATATCTAATTTCTTTTATTTTATTAATTTAAGCCATGCAAAATCAATGCACTTTCTTACATGATTGTCCATTTAATCTATGTTGCACCCTTGAAATCAACTTGGCAATAAATCCAACATAAAATCCATTGCCCACTTTTTGCTATAAGTTGGATTACTTTTTTTATTGGAATAAGATAATTAAATTAAAAGGAATCAGAAAATAAATGAGAATACAACAAATGGTTGCTAGTAAACTATAAGGTAGCAACAATAAACCCCCACTTTAAGCAATAGAAAACACAGTAGCAAATAGTCTAAGAGTAGTTTAACTCTGGAAGATCGTAGGAATGGCTAATCCATTCCCAAGTAGCCACATGAGAAACTCCAACACAGGCATGATCAGTTGTTGTTTAAATTCTAACAGTAACAACAACAAATCAAATAAATGGATACAAATGAATAGTTGCAACATAGACACACTACACTTATTCTAGTGAATCAATTTTTCCTTACAACCAATCTTCCAATATTCATTGGTATATTCATGCTCTCCATTAGTGCTCTAAGATCACTATCTAGAATGTTACCAACACTTTGCAACTTCTTTGAGTGTGTTGTACAAGAGTTTTGAGCAGCATATAGTCATACCAAGTAACCTCTAAAGTAGTCCTTCCAATAAGAAAATGAAAAGTCTCCCATCTAATCTGCAACAACACCATTTAGGTGAACAATTTCATTTAAATTTAGGTTCAAAGGAACTGAGCTGAACCTATAGATAATTTAATATCTTCCTAAACTTAGGATTAGCTTGGTAGGAGGACTAAAGGATAGTGACATAAGGGGAAAATTTTCCACAAAGAAGCATTGATTTAGATTGTGTGGGGTACTGGGTGTTGGAGAAGGTAGCCAAGCAACTGAATCTCCATATGTGCTTGAGAATGAGATGTCTGAAGGATTGGGTGATGGGATTGTGATAGCCGGAGAGACCAAGAAGAGCCATTCCTCAAGACCAAGCCTGAAGAAAAAGCATAGGAAGAGTGGTGAACAGGGAATTCCAAAGGTGTTGAGCATGATGGCAAAACCAAAAAGTGTGCTTAATGCTCTCTTTTTTAGCACATAATGGGAAAGATAGAGAGGGGGATATTAATGAGAGATGGTCACCAATCAAGACATTGACGTGGAGAACCTTCCAAGCTATCAACTGAGCTTGAGCATCCACCTTGGACTTCCAGATCATAGAGCTTAACTTGTTCCATTTCAATCTGCTAAACTTACAATGCCATTTAAGGTTAAGACAAGGGGGATAATGAAATGGAAGGAAGGAGCTGCTAATACACAGTTCTGAGAGGGGAAAATATGATGTTTTGGTTGTTGGTCCATTTCCAATCTTTGAGGAAATTATCATGGCAAGGGGTGGACAATAAACAAAATAGTTTAGGCGGGACCAACTAATAGAATTCTTGAATTAGGGAATTATGCACTATGGAAAGGTTGAATTGGGACTTAAATTGATACCAAGTTTTCAATCAAAACTTTGAAAAATCCCACAAGTCCCTAAAACTTGTATTCCTTTTTTGAACAACTATTTACCTTTAAGATCTTTGATATTGGCCAAAGGAGTATTCTTTTTTTGGATCATTCAATTCCACCAGATAGAAGAAGAAGCAAAACTCAAACCATGGCTCAAGCTCTTATCATACTAGACTAGCCTTTGTGAAGTAATTTTCCAAGCTCTCTAGATGGAGTTAAAGGGGGCAAAACATTGTGTCTTAAAAAATGGGAAAGGAGAAACTTATCCCTCTAGTTTACCAAATCCCAGGGACCTTCAACAGTGGTAGTTTTAATACAATGCCGAACAAGGTGCTTCTAGGGGCATCCCCATCAAGAGGCCTCACAATCCACTTAGTTGTTAGGAAGATGCCTTGAGTGTATGGATTTGGAATTCCCAAACCTCCTTTTTCTTTTTGTTGAATACAATGGGTCCATGAGTTAACTGAAAATCCTTTTTTATTTCCCCACTTAGCCCAAAGGAATTTCTAAATTAATTGTGTCAGTTGGGTATAACAAATTTTAGAGGGAATCCAACAAGATGAAATATGAACATGGCTAGCCAGTAGGACTTTGTTAGCAACTTGAATTCTCTTGAATTCTACTAGCCATAGATACAAATTTGTTGGTCCAATTCAAGAGTTCATTTTTTATTTTGGGCAAGAACTAGTTCCACATCTCTCTAAGTGAGACTCCAATGCCAAATGGGATGCCAAGGTATCTCATGATACAACCATGCTTCACCTCACACCAATCACAAGGGATTGAAGGAGGGCAGGGGTTGGGGGGAATCATAATGAATTAAGTTTTATGCATAGCTAATTTGGAGCTTGAGATAGTACAAAAAAGATCCAAGGTGTCCAAAATATGAGTAACTTCATCAGTAGAATTTTGAATGAAGAGCATGCTATCATCTACAAAATGAGATTTATCATTGAAACATTTCTCGAAAGAGAGATGTTTTGGATAACACCATTTGAGAGAGTTCATTGGAGAAGATAACCAAGAGCATCAACAATTATGACATAAAGGAAAGGTGCAAGGTGACAACCCTGTCAAATGGATTTCTCTAAGGGGAATGAAGGAGACAACATTCCATTCACCACCATTGGAATTTGCATCCATGAAAAGCATGTTAATATGCTCACAGATTTTAGGTCCAAATCCAAGCCATTTTAACATTTTAAGAATAAAGGGCCAATGGATTTGGTCATATGCTTTATCAAAGTCTAGCTTAATAATAAGAGCATCTTGAGTAGTTTGTTGGGACCATTTAGTCATTTCCCAAGCAAGCACAAGGTTTTCTAAGATAAATCTTCCTCCCAAGAAACTTGTCTACTCAAGACGAACAATTCTGTGAGAGATATGCTTAATTCTACGAGCCAATGCTTTAGCAATTATTTTGTATGAAATGTTTAGGAGGGTAATTGCTCGCCATCCATTAACTGTGTCTTCCTCTTTTCCTTTTGGAATGAGTTTTATTACCCTATGATTAATGGTATTTCCTAAGGTTCTAGTTTCAATTCCCTCAAGATAAGCATTATATAAGTCCTCTTGAATATACGGCCAGAGGGCTCTATAAAATTCGATAGGGATCCCATCAAGACCCTAGCTTTTCTCAAGGGCCAAACATTGACCAACAACATCAATTTCATCTAATGTAAGGAGGTGGTCGAGAAGCTTATTGTATTTAGGGTCTATTTTTTGTGGGATACAACCAACAATACTTTCTTCAAGGATGGGAAGAAGAAGGTCATTAGTAGAATCATTGATGAATACTTTTTTATGTGGTCAAAAAAAGTGTTCATAATGGCATATTGGTTGTATTGTAGGTGTCCATCAATAGATTTAATCAGAGTTATGTGATCAATTTTATTTTTATGTTGAAGATACTTAAAGAAGAATTTAGATCCATGATATCCATCTTTAATCCATTGAATATGGGCACAGATTTGGACACCTTTTCCTTTATAAACAACTATTTTCCTAAGCATATTTTTAGTGTTGGCCACTGAATGTTGTAAGGGGATGTCACAAGGATTATAGGCCAGTAATGAGCGACTGAGTTCAAGATGGCCTTTAAGAGATATATCTCTAGTCTGCAAGGTTTTGCAACAATTGTTCTCCCATAATCCCAAAGGAAGATAGCACACCTCTAAATGGTTCTCTCCCACCAACTAATCTAGCTGTTATGTTGTGGTTTTGGTTTAGTGTTCCAAATTTCCAAGAGACCATCAATGCAATATTGGTTACTAAGATGGGAAACATTCAATTTATAAGGCAGATCATTCGAAGGAGGAGTGGAATTTGTGAGGGAAAGAATGATGAAGATAGGAAGATGATCAGAGAGAGTGACTGTGAGGTCTAGGGACACAAGATGCCCATCATATGATGGGAGAATGGTGTAGCTAGGAGATAAGTAAAATCAATCTATTTGACTCATCTTCCTTAAGGATCCTTCTTTGCGGTTATTCCATGTGAACCAATGAGGCAACTGAGTATTGAGTTTACCTACGAAGGGATCATGAACACGGAGAGTGTTTTGGGTTAACATCCAAGCTTCAAATTCAGCTCGGGAAAGGCGAGAAGAACCATCGTAGCTGTAATCAGAAGGACTCTCCAACATGTTAGAGTCCCCTCCTAAAATCCACTTAGCATTGGGAAGATTTTTGTGAAGCCACTCCCAAAGGTGAGTTCTCCCAATAGGAGAGTTAAGAGCATAGATAGAGAAAAATCCCACCACTATATCATTAATGAGAGTAGTGGTCCAAACACAATGATTTTCAGGGTCAGAACCAAAAGAAACAACATATTTAGCTAGCTAAGGAGCAAGGCCCAAAACAACACCACCACAACCATCATTGTGGTTGGTATGAAAGAAACCAACACCAGGCCAAATGGAGGCAAAGATTGCATCAAGACAAACTGCACCAACTTTCACTTCTTGCAGCATGAGGACATCATATTGATTGTTCATAATAGAATTTTTGACATGATACTTTCGAGCGGGAATTGACAGACCTTGCACATTCCATGATTGAATCGTGCACTTCATTGTGAGGAATCAAGAAGGATTTCCTCAACAGATTGAAGTACATTAAACTAGTTCATAGGAAAACAATTTTGAGAGTCCATAATGAGGTTCTAACCAGAGGTGTCCATAATGGAATAATCACTAAGAGGTTCTTGAGAAGGGGATTGGTAATATTTTCTAGATGGACTGCTAGGTTGAGGGGGTGAGTCTATTCAGGAGACAAATTATTTCCAAGGTGAGGGGTCTCTTTCATTCTTTAGGAGGCTCTAGGTTGCGACATAATCATTACATATTTAAAGGAGTTGATTTCTGCAAGGTGTGGCTATTGGGAATTGGGGGAGAGATGAGGGAGAGGGTTGAGTGTTGTGGGTATGAAGGGCCTTGGGATGATTTGGCGGAGATGGGTGGGAGAGTTGAGGAGATACTAATGATCAACATTCAAATTTAGGACAGAATCAAGGGAGTTGTTTGAGTGTGTCTGAGAATTCTTAGTTTTACGGATGGGGGTGGCCTTCCCTATAGAAATAAAAGCATGCATTTGGATTGTTAAGATAGTTAATGCGCTGATCAAATTCAAAACCAGGTCCTACCAATTTGATAGAGTTAGGGAGTGATTGAATCAAATCCATTTCGATACAAGCCCTAGGATGAGAGCGAAGGTTAGCCCATTTTTTAGAGTATTGTTTGCACCAAAGAACTATGCCAAATTGAGCCACAATATCTTGCAGGAAGGGGAAAAAGGCTAGGTTGAGAAACGAAAATTCAACCCACATGGGGTATCTGGATTTGGAAATGCCTTCTAGGTGAAAGTCTAGATCCTAAGCTTGCACATAATAGGTCTGTCCACAAATGATCCAAGAAGCATATTGCAACACCACACGAGCATGGTCAGGATCAAAAAATGTGCAAGCCACATACCCCTACCCAAACCCCTAAAGGATTCAATAGCCTAGCCCTTGAGTTCCCAGTTATTTTGAGTCCACTTAAAAAAATCTTGTTCTGATGGTATGCCTCTTAGGAAATGTAAAATTACGGTTTTTGCTTTGCATTCAAAAATAACTTCAATGATTTAATCTGATAGTTAAAAGGAAATGGTTCTACCATCTGTCTAGTTGTCTTGTATGGTAATGGTTGTTGGAATCTACACTGAGGCATTTGAGGAGGAGGCATCCATGGCTGTTGGGTTCTTGCTGGCATGGTCCAAGCCTATAGATCCGGTGACTCCATTTTCCACGATAGCCACGTGTTTAGACATAGGGTCGATTAGATTGCCTCCTTTGGCTTTTTTTCCTTGGATTCTCCTCATTCACATGCCTTTTTTTTCATGTTTTTGAGTCTGAGTTTGAGAGTAGGATGGGCTCCAAGGATCGTAGCTAAAGACAAATCAGGTTCAAGTGAAATTTCCAGCGTTTAAGGCTCAACCATTTACTAGTGGCGGCTAGGGTTAGGTTATAGGTTGCAGGTCGTGGCTAGGGTTTGTCACAGGTTCCGGACATTCATTTTTCCTAAGTTGGTTTACTTATGACTAGAATGCAAAGGAAATGTACTCACAATAAGATGAATTTTTTTTTTAAAATCTTTTAATTTAATGAGAAATAGGTAGAGTTTGTAGAAAGGAAAATATCAACTAACCTATAAAAGCAAAATATTTTTACAAATGACATGAACCTAAAACAATCTTCCTATATTTACTACCTGAGACAAGATTTTGCAGCCTTTTAAAGGGAAATATTTGGTTGGGAGTAAAAGTTTGTTTTTAGGCATGGGATATTTTATTTTACCTCTATTAAAGTATTCTCCATAAGCTTCTAATTTAATGTTTAGATGTTTGTTATTCAATGGTTGAAAATAAAGGATATAATTTATAATTTAATTTTTAAGATTTATTAAATAATATATGTTTTTTTTATTATAGTTGTGAATTAATGAGGTTAAGATTTCATCTCCAATATGAATACATGTTGAAAAGTGTTTGTTCTCATGTAATTTTTCAATTATGAAAAGATAATTTGAAATATTTCTCTATTTAAATCATGTTTAAGGGCGGGGTCCCATGGAGGAGGGCTTCCAAAAAAATTGAGTAGATGCTATTAAAATATTTTTTAAAGTAGGCGGTCCCAGGAATTTTGTAGTGTAGTTTAAGCTTAAAAAGTTGGTGGTCTCAATGATGGTCAAGCCGAGAATGCAAATAAGTTAAAAGGGAAAATCGTTGGCGGTTTGGGGTTGGACGAGGGTGATCCGCCTCCACAGCAAGGCCAGAAAAATAAATAGCTTGAAGCTCGTGGCCAAGAGGAATTGGGGGTAAGGAGGGAGCCAAGGTGTCTGACAATGGGTGACAAGCACGATCCAATCAGAATTCGAAGCAAACTAGAAAAATATCGACGGAGAGGAGTGGAGGGGACCCTATTCCTGTTGCACGGGCTTTAGGGGATAGTTTTGATAAAGGGCGTAGCACGGTGGAGCCTAGGGATTTTCAACCGGGCCCATCACAACCTATGGAGTTTTTAAACAGAAACACTTTAGATAGGGGCAGAGCGGCTTCTGGTCTTCTCCCAACTTCTAGGTTTGTTACAAAGGAGCTCGATGAGGAGCTTGAGCAAGAAGTTTTGTTTAATGAATGAGTTTATTTTGGGCTTGGTCTGATTGGACGTTTCAGGGGGTTTTGGCCAAGATTAATAGACCTCCGCTAGTGGATTTCTCATCAATGGGAAGGTTTGTTAGAAGGGGTTGTCCAAATCTATCCCATGGAAAGAGGCTTCTTCATAGTGATTTTTGAAAAGGAGTAGGATAGAAAGAAGATTTAGTGTGATTACCATTGGGAATGGGAAGAAAATTTTCCCCTAATGTTAAAACCTTGGCACCCGGATTTTAATCCAGCCACTGAGGTTTTTGAGAAGGTCCCAATCTGGGTGAGACTTCCAAACTTTCCCTTACATTTTTGGTTTGATTCATTCTTAGAGGTTGTAGGGAACTCTCTTTGAAGTTTTTTAATGGTGGATGAAGGGTCCTCAAACCTGTTGCATTCAACCTTTGCACAAATTTTCGTGGAAATGGATGTTTCAAAGGCTTCAGAGGAGGAGATTCGTTTAAAGACTTCGAAAGGTTTGTGTGTGCAACCCCTAGATTATGAAGGGATTCCTTTTAGATGTCGAGTTTTCTTTAAAACTAGGCATTTGGCTACTCAATGTGCAAAACACAGAGCCTCTAAATCAACATCATGGTGGAAAGATGTTGGCCCCCAACACTATTTGGTAGAGAAAAAGGATGAGAATCAACTAAATTCTCTAGAGAATAACAGGGTAGAGCAAGGTCAGGAAGGGGTGGTGGCTATGGAGGAAGGTAGTAGGGAGCAAGGTTAGGAAGGGACAATGGATGTAGAGGAAGGGAGTAGGGAGTTACAACTGCAAAATGTTGGTGACCTGACACAAAATAAATTAGGTTAATGACAATATTGTTGTCTAGAGTGAAGGAGACAAGGAGTTAAGCCCCACAAAGTGGGCAGTGACTCCTGATTGTCGCGAGAATAGAGGCTCAATATGGTCGCAAGGGAAAGAGATAGGGAAATGAAAAGTTGGTGAATGGAGTCAGCAAGGAAATGGAAGCTTGGATGGAGCTTTGAAGAGTCCTCTTGCTAAATATTTGGATTGGCAGAAGGTGACAGCAAGGGTAGAAGATGAATGGAAAACAGTTAAAGGAAAAAAAAACAAAGAAAGAAAGGAAGGATACGTTTGCAATGGTTCTCAGGTCTCAGCTAAAGAAAAGAAAAACTTGAGCCCAACATTAGTTGTTGGTTTTGGGTTGGTTCTCGTTTTTCCTGTGGTGCTTCTGCTCTTCAATGAGAATATTCATTATCTGTAACACATTAATGTGTTTGTATTTGGATAGTTGGTTGGGTTAGGAGTTGTCTAGAGGAGTTTACTGGTGTTAGAAATGGTTTTTATCTGGTATTGCAAGGAGTTTAGTTTTGTAACCTGTTCTTTATTATTAATAAAATCACCTTATTACCGATCAAAAAAAAAAGTTGGTCTCATGAATTTTATAATTTTGCATATTCACTTTCACATAGTAAATAAATATAAAATAAAATTAATTGGTGGGAATTTTAATATTACATATGATTGACAAGTGGCAAAAAAATTTCCTAAGCTAGTATGGAAATTTCTAGCCCCACCTATTTTGCACCGGCTTGGGAGCTGCTATTGTTGAGGAAAATATTCTAATTAATTTGTGGCATTTTTTCCCACCTCCTGCTCTTCCAAAATAGATTCTGAAAACCCCCATGGGACCCCACCCTAATAATTGAGATAAAAACAAGGGGTTGAAAATAAATAGCAATCCATTTTTTAAAATTTTAACTACACAAATTATTGTTAGTACTATTAATACAAATTTAAGATAAGTGTTTCGAAATAAATAAAAAAATTAAATATTTTTATTAGTACTTGGTTAGGTAGTACTATTGCAATCAATTTTATTTTTCCTTGTTTAATTAGTTTTTGATAAAGGTAAAAATAGGTTTTGAAGGGACTCGAAACCCTTTACAAACAAGAACAAAGCTGCAAAAAGATAGCCTGTAGCCAGCCAAAAACTAGCTCCCAAACAAGACCCATCAAGACTTACATTTAGAGCTACTCTTGTGGGAGCAGAGAGTCATGTCAAAAGAAGGCCGAGAGGATTTAGCTTTTTTGCCCTTAACAGTGATCCAACCTTCTTCCACTTGCGTTGCCTTATCATGCCAGGCCAGCTCACAATTTTGAAGGTGAGTGCCTACAGCCATAGTCTTAGAGATTTCATCATTATTCCTTCGTGTAGCCAAAGACATAATTGAAGAGCTGCCAGAAATGGATTCCTTGTTTAATTAGTTATTAATTAGTTATTTTTGCTATTACCACGACTTCAACTTTGCCCACTATTTTTGATTAAACACTAGTCACATTACTGCTCAATGTGCCAAATGAAAAATTGATAGGCAGACACCTTGGTGGAGTGATACCTTCCTCCACCACTACTTAGTGGAGAAAGATGTTATTGCCCCATGTTAGGAAGGTAATGACCAACTTGCTAAAGAGAAAACAAATGGGGTCAAAAGCCTTGTGGTTCTACCTATTTGCGCCCCGTTCGAGGTTGCTGGTATTTTGCCTCTCTCAAGGAAGTATTGCGAGTTGGTTGTAAAGGATCTTAGAAAGAATGGTGAAGTGGAAAATCTAACAAGGTCTTTAGAAATTGTGTCCTCTTGGGGGAATTCAATCTGTAGAGAATATGAATGCAAAAATGAATAGAGAATTGGATGTGGGTATTTATGGACATTGGTAGAAAAGAAAAGAAATTAAAATGAAGTAATCTTCAACACGCACCTCCAATCTCAAGGGGATAACTGTAAAAATCTATGATACAATCATAAGTTTATCTTTGGATAATTAACTATTAGTATTAAAATCTAGGTGCCATATTTTAGTAGTTGACACATTTGGGTCTGAGAGTTTTGTCTACTTCCATGAAATAATCTTGATACTACGTAGAGTAACTTGACTTGAAATGGAACCTTGTAATTCCTCTTAATTCAATATTATGGTACTCAACAATATATATATATATATATATATATATATATATATATATATATATATATATTAATTTAGCTTTAAAAAATTAAAATGTGAGGAAAATTTATATTTTTGAAAAATATTTTAATGAAATGTTTAATAATATATTTATATAATATTATTTTATAAATCTAAAATATAATATAAAATCAATATGTCTATATAGACTGTAGGCTACATTGTAGTGCACCTGCTAAACTTTTTTAATGGAATCGAGTAGCTCCCCTATAAACTGCAAGGGTTGGTAAACTTTTTGACGTGTCGAATTGCAGCGCCCCCCTATAAACTCCGCAAGGGGTTGGTAAACTTTTTCATGTGGTCGGTGAATCTGGGTAGCCCCCTATAGGGAATTGGTAAGGGGCTAGTAAATTCCCCCATTAAAATTTGTAGTGCACCCGGTAAATTTTTCATGTAAATCAAGAAGTTCTGTATAAACTACAAGGGTTGGTAAACTTTTAATGCTGGTCGAATTGCAGCGCCCCCTATAAACTGCAAGGAGCTGGTAAACTTTTTTCATGTGATCGACTGGTAAACTTTTTTCAGGTGGTTGAGAATCGAGTAGCTCCCCCTATAAACTGCAAGGGGCTGGTAAAATTCCGCACCCCCCTTATAAATTGTAGTGCACTTGGTAAACTTTTTTCACTGAATTGAGTAGCTCCCCTATAAACTGCAGGGGATGGTAAAAAAATTTCACGTGGTCGAGAATTGGGTAGCCCCCTATAAACTGCAAGGGGCTGGTAAATTTTTTTCATGTGATCGGTTGGTAAACTTTTTTCATGTGGTCGAGAATCGGGTAGCTCCCCCTATAAACTGCAAGGGGCTCGTAAACTTCGCCCGACCCCCACCCCCGCCTGCCCCACTATATAAATTGTAGTTCACCTAGTAAACTTTTTTCATTGCACTGGGTAGCTCCCCCATAAATCCCCTATAAACTGTGGGAGCTAGTGAACTTTTTTCATGGTCGAATGGGTAGCCCCCTATAAAACGCTAATGGATGGTAAACTTTTTCATGTGATCGCGAATCTGCAGCCCCTCGGGCCTCTATAATTTGCCTTAGGAATTTGTAAAAAAAATTTCGCTGTAACGCAGTTCCCCTATAAACCAAGGCCGGGTAAATTTTTTCATAGAATCTGCAGTTCCCCATAAACCGGCGGGCCGGTAAATTTTTTCACGCGGACCGTGCTGGACGATGTAGGTGACATGCCTCATACCACGGGTTCGAGGGAGATTATAATTTCACACCTCGCCCTCAACACAAATACCTTTAGCCAATCGAACTAGACCCCTAAATTCCCATAGAAAATCAATATATTAACATTATATAATTTTAATAATTAATATTTATGTGTTAAAAAATAATATATTTTATTTATATTTTATTTTTAAATATTTTAATAAAATTATATTTTACTTTAATAATATATACTTTTATATTTATAAGAATATTATTAATAAAATAATACATTTTAATATGATTTTTAATACATTTTAATATGATTTTTATTTTTTCTTAATATTTTCTTTTTGTCTTTTTAAATTAAATTAATTTTCTTCAAATCTAAAATACTATACTTACAAAACCAGATAGTATGAAAAGATATATTAACACCTAACTAAGCAAGACAACCCATAACAAGTTGCATCTTACTATTTCAAACTGTACGAGAAAAAAACTAACAAAATACAGTTGTTCGAGACTGGGCCTTGTACTCATCATTATATTATTAGAATAAAGTCAAAAATGGCAAGCCCTAGGCTCTCGCGGCAAGATCTTATTCACATTCAATTTCTATCTCTTCATTTCTTTGGTGATGGGTTGGAAGTCAAGCCAATAAAGACTTTATTCACACTGAATGTGGAAACTCATTAATTAGCCGATAGGCTATATTATGCATGAGCTTTTGGCCTGAAACAAGTCTCATGCCGGAAACAGGTCGCCGTTAAACCATTTGTCGACTGTTATTTACTGGTACTTTTTCCTAGCCCTAAAAGTTAGATATTTTCAGACCCACTTTCGTTTACCAAGCGCGGTGGGTGGGATGAGATAGATACATTGAGCCTGAACTGAAGTCGGTCGAGTGCATACAACTTCTCTATTCATTCGCACTTGACAATGGGGATGTCGGCAGGGAGATGTGTGGTCACGTCTGCGTATGACTCTGTGAGAAGGGGGAAGTGACCTTGTTTTACCCTACTCGTCTCTCATGGGGCCTTCTCTTTCTCTTTCAGGGGAGTATGCCAAAATGATTTTAATGAGGTGTGGAGCTTTGCACCTGACATTCGTTCAACTTCCCTCTGATCAATCGACCTCATTGCTCTATGGCGGTTGTTTTGATGTTTTCTTTAAGTGCTCATTGCTTTGTACCCGTGATTGTTGGCTGCTGCAAAAACCAGACAAGGAAGGGTCTGGACCGAAGACTGCCAGTAAAATCACTATTGAAGCTGCTGCAAAACCTTTCACCCACCGCTTCCTTCACTCTCTTCGGTTACAAAACTGGCCACGAGTCTATTGAAAGAGATTGAACACCAAATAGCTGGTAAGGTTTGCGATTAAAATGACAGTTAGGGTTTGAAGAATATGCACTGCTGCAAACTGTTCGCACACCGCTTGTTTTCCGTTCACACACCCGATACCATAACTTTCATCTTACCTAGTTAAATGCTCATTGACAAAGATTGTATCTTTAACTATTCAACAATAGCCACCAATTTCTGGCATTTCTTTTTCAGTTCTCGTTTTTGTATCAGTGTTCTTTACTGTGTGGACATCATTTTGATAACATTTCTAATTAAATGTTTGTGCTCGTCTTTTGCTACAAAATAAGCTAATAATTGTTGTGAAATTTTCCAGTTGAGTGTACACGTTTTACTTCTTTAACCTAGGGGAGGGGAAAATGAAGAAGAAATAAGGAGACATTGGCGTGATTAATTAGCCGATAGGCTATATATAGTGAGAGGTTTCAGCCTGAAACTTGTCTCACGCTGTCAAACAACTACTAAGTTACCGTTAAACAGTGCATGGTTTACAGGGTTGTCCGTCGGCTGTCAGAGGAAATCGGATCTCCAAAATCATATTGGATTTCCTTCTGTCAGGCGTGAAAATAGATATTAATTCCCGTCCGTCATGTCTTGAGTTCAAGAATCGAGCAGCTCTATAATCCGGATATTTTTAGATTTACTCCTCACTTGTCATAAATACGGTGAAACAACCACTGTAGGGAAACTGGATTTACATCGTTTCATTTTCCAGTAGCCGCTGTATGGAAACTGGTTTTGCTTCATTTCATTTTAAAGAAATTTCTTCTTTAGTAGGGTTACGTAATATTCTTCGTGCAAAGTTTTCCCATTGTTTTTTATCAGCATCATTAACATCATCCATCCCCGGCTGGGAAGAAGAGGCTTCATTCTTTCGATTCGAGTTGTGGAGCCCCAATTGGTACCTCTGTTCCTTAGGTTCGTGTCTCACTCCGCTAAACTAGGAGCAAGCTTCTATCTAATCCACCGTTGACTGGACAAGCATGGCAGTATAGATTAGAGCAAAGGTCGGTTGATACCCTACATCCCGGAGTGCACACCCTAAGACACAATTTTGCAAAGTCACTTACGATGGTTTTAATGAGGGTTTTTTGAACCTGTATGCATCGGATCATTTTATTTTTTAATTTCAATCTAAAACTATTTTGTTCATATCTCCTCTATTGTCTGCTTTATCTTTTCAAGTGTTTTGATTTCTATACTAAACTCTATTTGGCCAATATCTTAATTTGAAGATATACTGCAATCCCATCAGAGACTTTGCCTTTGTATTCGTATTCTAGTGAATCCAGCTCTCTAGGGATTGGATATTTCTATTTTTCTAATGTTCGTACCAATGCTTTGCGCCTTCAAAGTCCTTGAGATTTCAAATTTCAATCAGTAGCCTGTTTTAAAGACCTTCTGTTGTTTTGGTTAGATTTCCATCTATGGTTTCCTCTGGAAAAACCATGATGAGATTTGGGGGACATTTCATGTGTATTCAATTTCATTCCATGATGAGTTTGACATCAATTATGTTTACCCAGTTGCTTGTTTTAAGATCACATTTTGTCTTCACACTCCTCAATTTTATAATTTACTTGGTTTTCTTTAGGATTTGTCTTCACCAATATCTTCTTCAGTATGTTGCATCAATTTTTAGAAATTGAATTCTATTTTTTAAATCATACTTTCAAACTCAAATAATTGTTCTTGATTTGGATTCAAATTTCTGTTTAAAACCTACAAGTTTTAGCTGAAGCTTTAGTACCACAGCATCCGTATGAGTATGAAGACTAAAAATTGAGTTCATAACTTCCTTCTAAAATTTAAATATATATTCAGGACTCGTCTTGACAAAACATTTCAGAGCAAGATCCTAAGTTCCAAATCAGGTCCCAAGATACATAGCAAATCAACTGGTAAGGAGTTTCACCCTCTCTCTTAGAGATGAGCTTGAGCAAAAGTTGAATGTGTAGATTACCTTTTCAACTGAATTGGATCATAAGATTAGATCAAATCTGACAGCACTATGATCACATATAACTGTCTCCAGTTCGAATCTCTGTACTTCTTTCTTAGAATACAGACAAGATGTTTCAGAAATTGCATTCTACATGAAAATATGAATTGGATATCTGCATGGCAAAAAATTTGTCTCAGTTGCAAAAACCTTCCCTCTGAAACCCATTGCATTGCTCAGTCAAGAAAATAAATGTCTAATCTTTACTAAGAATAAGGTTGGATAAAAAATTCAAAATCCTATTAGTGTTGGCCATTCTCAGAACTATTAGACATGTCCAAATAACCTAGAATGTGTCAGCCCAAAAAGAAAGATACCTCGACCATCAGAACTAAATGCAAGACACCAACCGTATCTATTGTCATCGGATGTTTAGGGACTCATGCCTGTATCCAAGAATTTCTCTAATACAGTCCAATTTACACACTTAGAACTTTCAGAAAAAGCTTGTATTTGAGACAATAATAATCTAATATTTATTATGTTTCAGAACAAGGAAATGGCCCATGTGACCCTAATACAATAATTACAGAGGAAAATATAAAAAACACAATAAATATTACTGATAGGGGCCTTTGCTTATGAGACCAATGGGAGTTCTGTGACATCAATGAACTATGAAGGTTACATTCCAGCTGTGGCCAGATTTGCCTTTGTTACATTCCTACCTGAATAATACTAGAACAAAGGGTCAAGGCAGGATACAATGTCCAATTGATTTTGTTGGAATAAAAAACCCTGATATGGATCAAACCCTAAGGATGCAGTGCTACATAGTGCATCCAATTGATGGGTGTTTCTTTAAGTATGCTACATACTGGTAATAGCAGGGGAATGTTGTATGTTGTAACTAGGCACGAGGAATATGGCTATAGGAACAAATATGCCCAGAACTTTTCGTATGGGTGGACTGCTAACCCATCTTTTTATACATAAATTTATACCTAAAATAAAGTAACCTAAACTACACAGTTTAATCCGGAAACAAAATTTTAAAATAACCTAAACTAATCAACCATCACAACACATCCTAACGCCAATCCATCTTGTCACCTATAACTCAAACAAAAAAAATGAGACAAAACCTAACTCCCACTTGATTATGTCTTTTCATTGTTTTATGAAAAATAGTCAAGAGGTTGAGAAGTGTTATTTCCAGGTTAGAGAATTCTTGAAAAATGTTACACGAGGACACGTTCCCTGCCCCAAAACCCACTGTCCCCGTCCCCTGTCGTCCCCAGGACGGGGGGACGCAAAGGGGACGTCCCACAGCCGTCCCTGAAACAACCCAACAAGTAGGAAACGAGAGGAGACATCCCTTGCCCTTTGGGGACGTTTCCCCATCCCTGGTACGAATGGGGGATGTTGGAAACTTCCCTCGACATACCAGGGACAGCTAGCCGTCCCCCACGGACAGGGAGCTTCCTGGGTTAAAAAAAACATTTAAAAATTTGATCTTTTAAATATTTCGTCCTCCTTTCTAAGGTGATTTTTGAGTTTGGGTTGTTTGACATTTTGTCAAACACTTGGCATGCAAAGTGACTGAGTTCTGATTTCTGAATGTTTATGCTTGTGTTTGATTGAATTTTAATGCCAAATCATTTGCATAAAACATAGAAATGATAACTGCTATCATAACATCAACAAATATGAAACATTCAACCTCAAATCTGATTTTATTTGCACTATTTCTAGTCTGAATACATTGCATTACAGGTCTGATATAAGTCTGATTTGATTACAGCAGCAGACATTTCCTTCAAAATCTAATTTATATTGATTCCCAATGAAATACAAACATACCCCGATCATTGGCTACAATAATAAGTTTAATGACATTTATTATGCTGTTATACTTCTGCTCTCGCGATTTATTTACATATTAATATTGTTGTTATCAATTATTAATTTATTGACATATCTCTCTCTTTCCCTCTCTCTCTCTCTATAATATAATAATATAATAATATATATATTGTATGTCATCATCCCCTGCCGTCCCCCGTCCCCGTCCCTGAAACGCCATGGAACATAGGAAAATAGTTATGCAAATCTTTTGTTTAGTAGGATATGCCCTATATGAGACACTATTATCACTTATCCAAACAAAGATATATTTTGTAAAACTCTTGTTGAGTATGTACTAAAAGCATATTGAAGGGAGAGTAAATTGTGCACTTAAGAATACATAGACTATCATAAAGCATTTGAACTGCCCATTCATAGACCCTGAGATATAAGTGCTATTAGTAATTCATCAAATAATCAAGGGCATAACTTAAATATCTCTTGCCATGAAGTAAAGTTAAGAGTATATATGTCTCCCAAATCCCATTACTGCGATAAAACAAAATATGATGGCATTCACACGCAAGAGAGGAACATGGTGTAGAAATTATTAAATTCTGTCCTTTTTATTTTTTAACTATGTGTTATTTCTTGGTCTATCTTTGAAGTCTTGTGTTTTGGAAAAGAAATAAATAATGAGATTGCATTGAGGGAATTCTAGAAAGAAGTTTAGCAGGGACAAAAATGTATACTGGTATGTTAAAATTTTAAGGACCTACAATCCATCCCTGTCTGAAGTGTAGGCAAGATTGCAATCTTACTTGTGACCAGGTAATTGATACATAACATTCACATAGTCTACATGTTGCACAAAAGTTTTGAAAAATGTACTTACATAAAGCCCTCTTCATAAAATCTTCCTCAGCGAAGTTAGGTAAGTTGTTATTTTTAGTGGAGTGGATCTTTTACATTTTTTATTTGTAGTGTCAACTGTCAATATATTTGGTGAATGACGAAGCAAGAACATCAGTTTCTTGTGCACATCCTTAAAAGAAAAAAATATAATGCTATGTACTGACAAGTAGAACTGTTTTGTGCAGTGAATGCTGATCACCAAGGGATAAGCCATCCCTTTATCCTCAAGCCAAGGGCATATTTAATGCCCTGAAAGAAAAAGGCGTTAGTATGGCTATTGCTTCTCGAACTCCCACACCTGCAACTGCTAGAACCTTTTTGAAAAGTCTTGGTATCACATCATTATCCACAACAATAGTTAGTGTTAGTTACATTACTGCCCTTTCAATGAATTAAAGTTTTTAATTTATATTTTAGGTGATTGGCTTTATTGAAAATACAGGAAATATACCCTAGTTGGAGTCACAAGACAGCACTTTGAAAAAATTCATCAAAACAGGAGTGCCCTTCAAGTCAATGCTCTTCGTTGATGATGAGAATTGGAACATTGAGTCTGTATGTCATTTGTTTCACAGTTGCTTTGTGATTGATAAGTCTTATGGCAGTTCATGGCATGCCCTTTTGTGAGAAAACAAAAGCAGAAAATCATCTTATCTTTATGACATCTTCACCTTACTTCATTGTTTCAGGTTTCAAACATGGGTGTAACGAGTATTTGGGTGGGAAATGGAGTTAATCTTGAAGCTTTAAAGTCAGGACTTAGAAGACTTTCTGGATCTTCTAGTTCACAAAATTCAGCTGCAGAAAATCAGGATGTTTAAATTTGCAATTATGTTACAAATCCTATAGTTGATAAACAACTATAGTGATTTAATTCTTGAATATGATTTTACATGTTAAGTACCATTGCTCTACAAATATTTTTCTAGTAATTTATTTTCACATTGATCAGCTGGAGTTCCACAAAAGTAGTGACATAACAATTGAATTGAGTCTTTGATTCCATTACTTGTGATATTTCTAGCATGAAAATGTTCTCATCAAGTCTCATCAATACACAAAGGTTAGTTATATTCCAACATTGGTAGTTTTTAGTAGTGAAAATAAAACATTGGGTGTTATATTGTATTATGTTATTTGCTAAAGTTAGCTACAGTTACCCATTGCAAACTACAGTAATGAAATAGCAAAAGGAAACTATAGTAATAATGGTAAATATCATTATCCTTGATCATTCCTAGAGTTTTATAAAATTGTCTTTTTCTCTCTTTTCACAAGACACGATTTATTAGAACCGAAGATATTTCCAGTCAGAGAAGCTGGTAAATTGTGTAGGATAAGCCCCTCCCCATATCGAAAAGTTACAGTATCATCAATATTTTTATCTGCGTGCTCTTTTTCCTTTTTAATCGACAGAAGATTTCCACAAGTCTAGCCCCAATTAGCCAAATCTCATCCAATATGCAAAAATACACAATCTTATTACTAACAGTTTTTTAATTATTAAATATTGAAAACTTTAAAGGATTAGAGTTATCAGCTAGGCAGATCATGCAAGGTCATACATGCACAGTAAAATACAAACTATTTTAAAGAAAACCCAAACTATGCAGTGTTCAGCTACTAGCTCTACTTAGATACATTTACCATTACATGATAACATGACAAAATTTAATCTTTTACCATGACTTGTTAACGTAATAAAACAAAACCATTTTTTCAGAATATTATAGACTTTCTCTTTGATCTGTTGCTTCATTTCTCACTACTGTTTTGTTGGAATTATGTCTGATCTGCCCTTGTGGTGGTGGTTTACCTCTTTGTCCTATGACAACTTGTTGGATTTCCTTTTAAACAATGCTCCCAAGTTGAATTCTATGATTCTCTGCCATTCTTTATTTCTCATAATCTAAATGAAACTGGCATTGCAATAAAAAATAGCCATTCTCAGGTTTTTTTAATATGGTGTCATTATAAATTACCTCTTAAAAGCAAGTACAATGAAACAAGCATGGTATCTTCTGCTTTCCATGTAGATATAGAATTATTTCACATTTATTCCAATAGTAGTTTTTGGTGTAGCAATGTTCACGACAAACAAAATAGCTAAAAATATTTCACTCACGTTGCTATCACCAAATATGTATTACAAATTGCATTTATTTCAAACTACACCTCATTACCATGTTTGTTTTTATATAGTTTTCTATCGGCGTAACCCTTGCACCCCCTTGGTGCAAGTGCTATTGGTTAATACAAGATACATTATGAAAACATTTTATTTGATCTCAACAGAACTAAGACAATCCTTGAAACTCAATCCTTTTGACCAAAATACTTTAGCTAGACATTTATGGAGCAACTAAAATCTAGTGCAATTAGAATAGTTTGCTTCAATATTATTAACAAACTTTTAAAGAAAAAGGTTGCGAAATAAGGATGTTTTCCATATTATCAATAAATAAAACATCCAAGGATATGTAGTTACTATGTGCTCCTATTCTCTAGTGGCACCATTGAATTGTATTAGAGTTTTTAGCTACTCAAGGTTGACACTCACAATGATCAAGTGTTGTTAGATTTTGTTATGTAATTATACATTGAGGTCCATTTGAATCTTCACATTAGATATTTCAATATATCTAATTATTTTGGCTAGGGACAAGAGAGAATATCCCATATGACAAATGTCTATAATTGATATTTCAATATGTAGGTATTAGGATTGACTAGATGAATTCCTCAAGGTAAAGAAACCTATTATCTATCACTATGTGCCACTTCCATGACTTCTGGAATGATTGTGCAACTTTGGATCTAACTTGCACAGTTCTACTTTCAAATTTGATCAATCTACATAGATCTAATCTTTATTACTTTTTTGTTATTTTCTCTAAGTTTGCTTTGATGCATATATGTTTTCTTGAGTAAAAAATTGGTTGTGTGGTCAAGAATTTTTCAATGAAAAGAATATGTCTCCCTTAAGTCAAAATCCTAGGATACCAAATCAATGGATTTTGGAAATGATTGAAGACTAAAAACAATCATGTACAAGATGCTCTAGATAATGATGTAAGTAGGTAGTACATTGATAAATGCTTTGATTATGCAAATGAATGTACCTTGAATGCTCTTATTGGATGATATACAAATGAGCTAGGATTAGTCTACACATCTCCAAAGGTGACGAAAGAAATGTTTTGCACTTCTAATCAACACATAATGACTAGTTGGAAGGGCTAGATTGATCCTTAATTTGAATTTAAAAACTATTTTTTTTGAGTTGATTTGTATGGACCATGTAATTATATTTGATCACTTGTAAAAATGTAGATTTGAGTCTATGCAAGAAGTGAGTGAAATTTAGGATTAGGATTGGTCCCTTTCAAGTGAGTGTAGATAGAACCAAGTAAAGCTTAGGATATGTTCCAAATTTTAGAATTATTACACCACTTATACACTCTTTATTACATAAAGAATAATGAAGTCAAAGTGAACAAAAAATAAAGAGGAAAAGTGCAAGGTATGCACTTTTAACCATTAAAAAATACTTCACACCAAAAAAGATCAACTTAAATATCATCCAATTCAATAGTCAATAACAATTTTACATCTCATATACACCAAAAAGTGATAATTTATAATTCTCCTATTTTTACTAACCCAAATTAACCTCATACCCCCTTATGTGGTAGTTGAGTTGCAAGGTTCTTGTTGTTCCCTCTTCAATTAGGTTAGTGGTTGCTACTCTAGCACTTAGTGTATGGTGGTTGAATAGTCATGGTAATTTTTTTGAGATGTCTCTAGGTTATGTTGTTGTTAGAAGAATTGAAAGTGGGTAACCTTTGAGAGAATCTTGGGTTGGAGAGATTAATGGTAAATTTTTCTCTAAACCTACCCAATTCTTATCTTTATAACTAGTTTTGGATGGTAAGAGATTTCTTGGATGGTTAGAGATTTCTTCTTAGGGTTTTGGATTCAATTGATGAAAGGTCATCCTTTAGGTTGGATTTTTGTTCTTATTGGGAAGTTTCTAGGTGCTAGGCCAAACACTGATGTTTTTAGAAAATGGGCCCAAAGAAAATGAAAGCTATCTGGCCAAGTTGAGATCTTAGCTATGATTAATGGCTTATTTTTTATCTTCTTTTTGAACCATGAGGGTTGTGTCCATACCCTCTTATATGACCCTTGGATTCTTAGTAGTCAATGCTCTTCCTAAAACATGGAAATCGAGATTAAATCCTAAAAAGGAGTGCATTAATAGGGCCCCCATTTGAGTTGTATTTTTAGGCTCAAGTGCTATTGAAATATTGAGAAAATGAGATTTTGATGGGTATTTCTAATTCCTTTAGTTAGCTCATAGCTTTGGGAGTGGTGACCTAGGCTAGAAAATATTTGCTATTTGTAAGATTTTTTGTGAAGGATAATGTGGATATGGTTCTTCCTTCTTCTATCACTTTGTCCTCAAAATTTGGAGAATAGATGCAACAATTTGTACATGAGGGTTCCTTAGTTATATTTGCTAAATGTGCCACAAGTCTGACCACTCTATAATTTATTATTTGAATAATACAAGGAAGCAACATTTCTAGAGGAAAAAAGCAAAAAAAGGAACCTACTCATCTTTAGATAAATAATGGCTTGTCCTTGGAGAATAGAGGTGATGAGGATTGTACTACTATGGTTAGTATTAGCTTTAAATAAAATCTTAGTAATGCTCCTATTTTTGAGACCCTTGGCATAACTTTTTTGGATGTGATGGTTTTAGAGGAGATTTGTAGGATGCGGGTTTTGCTAGTGAGGGTTTGGTTGTGGTGTTCTAGGAAGAAAATGTCACTAGTCCTATGTGTGGGATTCAACATTCGTTCATCTTGTCTTCCTTAAAAAAAAAGGATGGAAGATTTGAGTCCAAAAGTTTTTTGGATGAGAGGTTTATTAGAAGTCCTATGCATTCTTCTAATTTTGGATTGGTAGTTAAAAAGGTAAGAATGGTCAAGAAATGAATCTGCTTTAATATTTTTGTAGATGTTTAGGGCTCTTTGAAACATTTGGCTTCCTATTGTTTGATTAGATGGGTTCTTTGGAATGTTATGGTTTTATCTTGTCTAACTAGATTTATTGTTGCTTATCTATTTTTATTGGATGATATGTCCCATATTATTTGTTTTTTAGTCCTATTTATATGATGAACTATTATTATTGTGATTATGAATACTATTTACAACCTTAATATTGTTAATTCTCAATGATGAACTTCAATACTTTATCTTATTTATTTAAAAAATAAAAACACTTTATAAATCCCACTTGTATCTTTAATATATTTTTTAACCTTCAACTATTAAGAATAGTCACACAAAAATAACTATTATCCATAGTCAAAACTACATAAACTAATTTGTTCTATCTCATATCACATGACTACATCAACAACCATGTTCAATACACATATTATCTATAAAAAACCATCAGTTTGAAACATGAACTGCAATTCATTTTCTTGTAATTCCCAAGGTGTTCCTGAGTCTCAATCTACATGAACCATTGATAAAATAATATAGGCTAATCAATTTGGTTTTAGTTGGCACAATTAGTTCTGGAATATTTGTTTGAGATAGACAGCAATAACTGTCAAGAATAAAAGCTGAGCCAATGTTTAAAAATCACACAGGCACGGTTATGTGCTTTATGATACCACCTCATCTCCATGCTCATTATTTCTATTACTGTATTCTTTTATGAATTTACTTTATCTAAAGGCAAAGATTGTTGGAGGGAAAGTCAAAAGCAAGATAACGATGAGAATCAAACGCCCCACATTCCATTAAATAATCTTAATAGGTAAAATCCATACTCTACCTATCATCAACCAATCAAAATAACATTCAATCAAGGAAGCAATCAAAAAAGAAAAGCTCATTCACCCATACATTGAATGATGATTCACATTTATCACGCTTCATAAAACCACATAGTTATGAGGTGTTGAACCCACAAAAGAGCCCACCCTTCACCACTTTTGCTGGTCTCCTAAATCCATTCATCACTTTCTTGGGATTGACTTAATAGTACAAGCTCACAATTCTAAGCCACTAAGCATTATTTTAAGGAATACTGTAAACTTATGGCAACATATATGGAAACAATGTTTGTTCAGCCCCACTACTTTTCCCAATTTTTATAATAAATCTTTCAGATTGTGCATTTTCATTAGAAAACATAGGATACTCCAATAGAAAATAATAGATAGGAACCCAAAAAGGAATGCATAGGATACTCACCAACCATGTGATCATCCAAGTTTATGGTACTTCATGGTTTTAACAATTACAGGCTTCACTAAAATACAGTACAGTGACAGAATTCCAGTTAATATTTCCAAATATTGATAAGAAGAGTATGGACATCTAGTTGTATTATTATAGTATGATTACAATTAAACTGTAATGTTGTTGTTATTTTACTTGTAAATGATTTTAGATATATTAAAGTAAACTATCTATTATTGATAAAGAATAAGAAAATTCTAGACATATTAAAATTAATCCTAGCCAAAATTGATATTATCTTTAAGTACTGTTAATTAAAAAATAAGATTCTAGATATATTAAACTAAACTAACAAGGAAATTACCTTGAGCTGGAAATACCTTTACTTGCATGTTACTCTTAAAATTCATTATCTTTTAATTAATATTATTAGAATAAAATCTTTTAATTCAAGATCAAGTTTACATTGAACCCAAATGAATGCTTTTCCTCTTTATACTGTTTTTATCATAAATTTTTTATAAAGGTAAGGGGGACAAGGATGGAGCCCACCATTACTTGCTGGGGCACCATCATAGCCATAAGGTTTCTTTGGAATCCCTCAATCTTTATCCAGGCCAATCTTGAGACGCCCACAAAACAGCCCTTACATTAAATGCTCACCGTCCATTTTGGTTCTGACTGCTGTATAACATTACCTCTTTGACGATAAGAACATCCTATTTTGGACTGACTTGGTGCATACCACTACTGCAATGAAGACAAAGCCACACATTTTCCTCTTTTACTTTCTGTAAACTATATTGGTCAATATAAAAAAATACAGCCACCTCATTTTGAACTTTATTATCACAATGAAATTACCATCACCTGATTTAAACTTGTTTTATTACAATGATGAGGTTTCCTATATAATGACAATGACTAACATTCAAATTAAAGGTACATTTTATGCAATGAATACCCATGATGCTTTTTGAAATTTCTTACAGCAATAGCTATATAGTAGCATGATAATGATATATGCTACTAAGGCGACCGTTTTATGTGGGTTTAGAATTGACATAAAATAAATGAGAAGAAAAAAGAACCAAGAGAAATTGCATTAATTTGAATTTTAAGATATCTATTGATGGGACAAGAATGGAGTAAAAACTCAACATATCTATAGAAAGGATACTAACAAAAGCTAAAGGTATTTTGTGATAATGCTGTTGTGTTAATATGATAAAAGGAGGGCCTTAGCAGTACACTTTGTCTTGCATCTTTTTCGTCACTAAGGTTGGCAATGGCATCTACTGCATCCGTATCAGTCACTTTCTGTCAAGAGTCATTAGCTGTATAAGATTCGACAGCACACTTTAATCAGCTTTAGGAGCCGCCCCACCCATGTTTAGATGGGTCTTTACCCCATGGCCAAAGAAACCAGATACCCATATCATAATAGAGTAGGATTACTGTTAGACTAATGAATATTATAAATATATTCCCAACTGTTGTGTTCCTTCCCCTCCAATTCCTCTCCAATCGTTTCGTTAAGAGGCTTGGATCTGTTCATATCTGTAAACAACCGAAGCTGTAGATATTGTTGAGATCTACAAGGGCTTTGATTAATCTTTTGTTTCCGAATAGACTGCTTTGTCATTGTTGCAGTAATAAAAGGCAGAAGAAAATGGAGGATAGACTGATTACGTGGTGCAGAGTTTTGTCCTTGCTAGTGGCCCATTGTGGAGATTGTATTGGTCAATAGTGAAGAGACCCATTACAAGGTACAGAGTTCCATCCTTGCTAGCAGCCAATTCTGAAGATGGTAACCATGAATACCTTCAATAGGGAGACTTGGGTAAGTAGTTGTAATACCCTTCTGCCTAAATCTAAGTTGCTTATGTTATTCTTGTGATTAGGTGTTGATGAGATCACTTAGGCCTCTATCAAGGTCTACGACAATCTACTGAGGAATTTCTCCGCAGCCAAGTTTTGAAGTCTGAGATATCAAGTAGGCTAGCTTTTGAATGTGCTGAGTCTTACCACCTCAACTGAGCATCAAAATCTCATTTAGGTGCTTATCAATTGCTTTTGTACTCGGGTGCTTCTCATAAATAAACAATCTTGAAGAGTTCTATGGAATAATATCCGGTTCAGTCTCTGATACTATTCTTCACCTACTATTATATCTTGCTCTGCATAATGCACTGAAGCCTTCTATATCGATCTCAAAGTTCTCAAAGTGACCATTTTGGGAGAGGCGTCTAGCAGAGCCGCCCAAGTTTACCTGTGTGCTTGATCATTAAAAGTTCTCTTCAGTTTTTGGCGCCATTGCAGGGGAGGCACATAGCACATATCCCAGGGATTGCAGGAATAGTCCTAATAAGTAAGAGTGAGCATCTGAGCCCTGAAAATTATAAATTTTACATTGGGTGCTTATCAGTTACTCTTGTGCTCTCTTCAGTTAGGATTTGACCTTTAGGTGAAGCATCCTTAGCAGGAGGCCCAGGGAGGGTAACTGGCCTGCTCTATTGAGGGCTTGACCAACAGGGGGGCACTCAACCTATCATCACACTTTGGTGCTTCAGATAAATAGAAACAAGCTTAGAAGATGGCTACTGTGCAACCTATATTTCAGCAGCCTCCACCTACTATTATTTATCAGCAGCAAGTAGCTTCTCATGGAAGTCATCAGAGTGGGTCTGTGGGAATGGTGATTGTTGTTTTAGCAGTGATAACAATTCTGGGAGTGCTTGCAGGGATGGTGGGTAGACTCTGTGCAGGGAGAAGAATAGGTGACAGCGAATATGATTTTGAAGGATGGGTTGAAAAGAAATGTTCTACTTGTATTGATGGTCATCTTGATGGTAGTGAAGGAGGTGGTCATGTTCATATTCCAATTGCTAGACCTGTCGAAAATGGTGAAAACAAGCCTCCTGAGGGAGATCCACCTCCACCTCCTGCTTAAGATTTATAAGGCGTTCTGAAACTTTAGTAGTGTCGATCTTCAGCACCACTGCTTGGGTTCTTCTTGTTCACATTTGGTAAGGCTGGCTTTTTTGTGAGGGCAGATCCAGCTTTCAAAAGTTGGAGATTGTGTAATTCATTGTTCTTCAGTCTCAAACTTTCCCTTCTTGAGTATCTTTGGAAAAATAATGAAGTATGTTCCATTATTCCCACACAGTCGAAATTGCTTCAAGAATATGTTGTAAGCAGTATTTATTTTTAAGATGTTCTCTACTGAATAACATTTGTACAATTTTGTAGTCTTCTTTCGGTGCTTTTCTTTAATATGCTAAATCAAATTTTGCTTTTCAATCACAAAGAGTGAATATGACTTGCTAAGATCAAAAAGTGCTAAAATGCAGTATACTGAACATAAAACACTTTCGTTACCAGTAGTTACACATTGTCGAAGGTATTCAGACTAATTCAATCTGAAAGTTTTCATTACGAATGGTTTTGTATTTAATAATGCAGTCTCATAAGGTCAGTATGAAAGGAAATCTAAGTGACATAGAGTCGTATGGATCTAGGCTTTTAAGCATGAAATTGTTGCCATCTGGTTTAAGGATTTATACTTCGGTTCATCTCTTGGTTACGTACACTTTAATACTTTGTTTTAAACTTTTTACTATTCAACTGTTTGATATTTGAAAATTGAATATATTTATATTTTGAATTTTTTATTTTTACTTTTAAAACTATTTTCGATTCTTAAATCTTTTTACAGGTTATTATGACATACTTTCTAATTTGTATATCCCAATACCCAATACAAATGGCTATTCTATAATATGAATGAAAAGGATGATACTCTTTGTTTGGAGGAGGTTTTCCATAGAAGAAAAGTATTTGTATGTGTTATTTATAAATTTTTGAATTTGATTAAATGTTTTTTACTTCATCAAAGTTTCAGATTCTATTTCTCTCTTCTGTTGCTATCTCATCTTAATGATAGATCATAGAGTATAATCCCTTATGTTGATTGATAGAGATAAACAGTACAAACAGTCAAACCCAAAATTTGAAAGCTAATATAACAGACTGAAAATTTTATATCTTGTTTTTAATAAAAATGATAAATCAGTCAATGGGCACTTGATCTGATGGTGAAGTTGAACGGTTTTTAATGAGCCCACCAAGGGATCAAGTCTTGCTGAGTGCAAGGCTCTGACATCGTAAGGGATGAGGCCGGGACCGTGCCTGAGCGAATTTGGTAGAATGGAAAGAATTTCAGCCCAAAATAAATAAATAAAGATAAATCAAATTGACAACAGAGAAACATCTCAACATAAAAAAAAACATAACATACCAGATTAAATCAGCTAAATGCAAGATGGTTGTGAAGAGATTATCGAGCATCCTTCAAGGAGAATGAAAAGTATCATTTTACACAAGTAAACACAACTGCTCTTCTATAATTGCTTCAAGAACTTTTAACTTATTGGAGTAAAATGGATCACTATAGAACTGAAAGCTAGATTGACACCCGATATTTCAGATGATCAGTTGTTTTAACCCAGAAAGGTTTCTTTTCATATAAACTAGTAATGGTTTTGCTCGCCTCGTTTGAGGACGAAGATAAAAAGAAGGGAATATAAGCCATGAAAAATGAGATACAGACGTTGCTTTGCAAAGAAGATTCCTACGTTCACTCAAAATAATAGAGATACGCGCTTTTCAAATTGAAAGAGGAAAAGCAAATCGTACACAATCTTTTTTAGGCTATTAAATAAAAAAGTAATTTTATAATTAATGTGAACTGCTACGGCGGGTCTGGAATTTGACAGTCACCCCTATCTGTCATATGAAAATTTAATGATGGTTTGGTCATTTAAATGCTTGTCAAAAAATTGTTTAATCTATGAATTTTTATATAAAATCTTTTATAAATGCAATATCTTGAAAAATTAGAAAACAATTATTAGTAATAAATATAAAAATCTACTGTTATAATTAACAATTAACAAAAGTTTCTAAGTTGATATTAAAAACAAATTTTGTTAAATATATTCTAAAAGTTAAAAATAATTAAATTCTATTTGAAAAGATTCTAAATTAATATATATTTTTATAATAATATTATAAATCACATATATTAATATAAAAAATAATAACTATTATAAAAATGTCAAAAGTTTTTAAATTTATATTAAAAAATATTCATAAAAGTTAAATTCTATTCTAAATTAATTTATCTTTTTATAATAAAAATTATAAAATGATATATATTATAAATTAAAATACTATATTATATTTTGCTTATAACAATTTTTTACGGTTTAATAAAAATATAGCAAGTCAAATTATACGGTCTAATAAATTTTATAGTTGTAATATACGATCTAAAATTGAAAAAAGGTCAAATAGACCATCAAATTCTAGCTTGGGCTACGGTTTTGAGTTATGCGTGGCTTTCGTGTACTTAGTTTGTCAACTGTTAGTCCATGTCATAGGTGCCACTTGAGTTTTTAGTTTTCCTATATATTTATTGTGAGTTTTTTAAACTTTCTCATTTGTAGGTGGTTGGTCATTCATATGAACGCCTTCTAGGGGAGAGGAGTCCAGGGCTTAAATTTGATGGTCGTATGGCCATATTTAGTCATTTTAGCTGTAAAATACAATTAAAATTTTAGGAAGACTGTATCATTTGAAAGGAAAAATTTTACTTAAACTGTCAAAATTTCTATGTAATTATTCCTATATATGTTTTTTCTATCTACATATATTTTTCTTAAAATAGATAACCTTTAATAATTGAAAGGCAACTTTAGATAAATGACCGTCACAAAAAATTTGCTTGACAGGCAGGGTCAATTGTCAAATTTAAGCCCTAAGGAGGACCCAGTAGTTGTGCACCCTAACTTCGCGCTTCTAATTATCCTACGTGGAAAATTTAAATCACTCCCATTTTTTTACATCAACTTACTTGGAAAATCCCCAGCTTATAACTAAGGTTTCAAGGCCACATCATCAAATATGATGCGACATCAACATGCTTTTTGTCAAGGTGTCCAAAAAGACCAAAAAAAAAGTGAGACTAATACTTGTCCATTCACAACATGTTTTATTGAGCGCTAATGTGGAATCACATGATTGGTTGCTTTTTAGATCAAAGGAATAAATTTTGTTTAATTATGGGTAGTCATCATCTACACTAACAACTTTAAAGTCACAACTATTGGTCCAATATTGATAAAAATATTGGGCATAATATAAACAACTACTATCACAACTATTGAAACATGCTCAGATACTGGGTCCTCTCCCCTAGTTGTAGTAATTCAACAATTGATGTTGAGATTGTTAATTTGCATGTATTTACCAATGGTATCATTTGGAAAGAGGTCTTAAAAAATTGTTTTGAAGGTATTTTATGAGGTAAGTTTTCAAATACTTAATTTGATATATTTTTATTTGCTTTTAAATTTGACATTGTGTATAAATGGCTTGAAAGTTTTATTTTTATTGGATATTTTGTTAGATGTATCCAATTTGAAAGCATGCTTCTCAAGTTGGTCAATACTGTCTAGATCCTTCATTGCAACTAGCTAGATGCTATCCCAAACTTCACAAACGGGTTTTTATTTTTTGACTTTGTAAAAGAAAACCAGATAAATGCCATTCTCAAGCATGATCTATGGAATGTTCATAGCTCTTTGTTGGTCTTTACTCCTTGGGCTTGAGATGTTGTATTCAAAGGACAAGATTTTTGGCGCCTAATTTGGAATGATTTTCCTCGCTTACCCTTGCTCTATTGCCCTTTTTAAAAACACATTCCTACCTCTTTAGAAAATGTTGTTTGTGTTGAGTTGGATATGTTTTTCAACTCATCCTCAAAAGCTAGTTTATGTTGAGATCAATCTTTTTAAAGACCTTAAGGATTCTATTAACATTTAGATTGGCCAAATGAATTGTTGGTGATGTCATGATGACGTTAGCAGATAAAATATTTTACAAGTCATTGAAATATTCTCCAACTGGTGGCCTAAATGGAATATATCTTGGAATCTAATAGAATCTTTAGTTGACGATATATTCTTATGGAGTATTCATCATCAGTGTTGGTGGATGAAATCTAGGTAGGGAATCTCAAAATAATCTACTTGTTGGAATCTTTCATGGAATATTTGTTGCCTTATCTTGTCACTTTATTCTTTGCAATATTCCTTAGCCACTAATGGGGGTAGTGATGGGGCTGCAGATTAATGTTTGAGGCTACGTCATATGGTGCTACAAGTTAGGTTTTGTACCCTACATACACAAGGTACAAACTACCCTTTTTATTTTATATTAAAAATTAATTTAAAAAAAATAAAAATAATAACTTAATTTTTTTATGAAACTCTATCGCTTGTGCTAGCACCCACATACTAATTATGACAACTGTACAAATAGTCGTACGACTAAGATGAAGCAATTTTTTTTAGGGCTTTGAGAGAAGTGCTCCAAATTTGATGATTTGACAGTCGATCTTAGGGTTCTTGGGTGTAAGAGTTGAAAATTAGCTCTATACCCAAGACCACTTGCAAAAACAATAGAATCCTTCCACAAGAGAGTATGAAATAAATGAGCTTGCTTGATATTAAGATCTATCAATATGATAATGAGGTATGAGGTATGTTACAAAGTGTACAATGACCTTGCTTATATAGGCAAGGTGAGAAATAGGATTAAACAAGATTATGACATGTTCCTTAATCCTATGACATGAGACAACTAACTCATAACAACCTAGGATAAGATAAAATCTAGATATGACAACTAAGACTTCTAGAAGGAATCTTATAACCTAAGTAAACTTAACATGTGAATAAGTCCCCCTAAGTCCCCTAGTAAGGAATTAACTAGGTACAATACTTTATAAATACTCCAACACCCCCTCTTAAGTGCAACTTAGGGAGAATATTATTATGCATATGATGCAAAAATACAAAGAAATGCAAAGATGGGTCCTGGTTACGGGGCCATTTTAGGTACCCATGTACAAATGCAAATACAATCTCTCACAAATGGAGAAAAGGAGAAAAACCACATGGTAAAAACCCCTCTCCAAAAGAGAGAAAAGATACAATCAAGTGATGAAAGATGGATGACTCCATGATACCCTCCAAGAATTCCATCCATCACATATATACATTACAAATTACCCCCATAAGAGGGAAAGAAAAATACCACATAGTCCCCCCATAATGAATTAGTAGCTCCAAAACCATTGAAGAATGTTTGAAGAAAAAAGAGAATCCAATGCCAAGAAACTACATGTCTCCCCTTGGAAAGAAATAAATCGAATGGTTGATACTGAAGAAACTCCATCTCCATGAAGAAGCAAGAGGAAAGAAGCCTCATGAATGATATCTTTGAAGATGCATCAAGTGTCTCTAAAGATGTCTCAACAAAATCAAGTGTGAACCTAGTAAAAGAAGAAGACAAAGAATATGAAAAATAAAGATTAAACTCCAAAGAAGATGTGTGATTAAAGAGGAGAGAGACCCCCTCAAACATGTCCTCCAAATCTGAAAAAGAGGAATACAAAACCAAATTTGATCTACCTGTCATGAAACCATCCTGTAAAGACAAATCTGGAAAACAAAAGATATCCTACTCATCTGAAGTATTGGAAGCCATGTCAACACTAAAGTATGAAGAAGAAAGGGGAACCTTAATATAGAGGTTAAAATGACCAATATAACCCTTAGAACAACTATCCTTACTTGATGCAAGAGTAGGAGCAAAAGAATCCTCAACAAGAGTAGAAGAAAAATATGAAAAAACATAAACTTTGGAAATATAATCAACCTTTCCCGTTGCAACAAGCTACCTAGTATGCAAATCTCAAATGAATATTGAATCTAGAGTGAACTCAATAGACTTCCCTTGACCACTATGTGCCATTTGATATATAAGAATCTAAGATCATTGGGAAGCTCAGGAATATACAAGACATTACTAAAGTTCCTTGTACCCATATCAACATCTTCTTTGCAACAAACAACCATGTATTAATTATTAGCCATCAATATATTGATAGTAAGGGAACACTCAAATGTCAATAATTGTTCTAGTGAGCATGCCATGTGATTGGAAGCTCCAGAATATATAGTCCATCTAACACACTCATCAAATTTAGTTACAACAAGAGCATGACCTTTCATCTCATGATCATTTATCTTATTACTCCCATTAGCAATTCCTACAATACTTGTGTGTGTAGAAGATGAAGGTTGTGAAGAAGAAGAGGGTAAACTTGTAGATTAGAAGGAAAATAAATGTTATGTTCTTTTAGAAGATTCCTTGTTTCATCTAGAAGGTTCCTTGTTTCATCTAACTCTTTCTTATAGTAAGTATGTTCACCATGCCCATTTCTTTTACAATAACCACACTTTGGGTTTCTCCTTCTTAGTTTTATCCTCTTTAGGAGAGGTGGGTGTATCACTAGATTATGTCTTAGGTTTGATAAATAAAAAAAGGGGTGAAAATCCCTAGGACTTCACCTTAGTACTTGACAAGGGTCACTTTTCCTAAATATCATTTAAAATTGAAGATTTCCTAGGATATGGGATTGACTTGAAACCTAAAAGGTGAACCAATCAATTGTAGGGTTTGAATTTAGGGACTTTGGAATGAATTTTGTATGAAAAGCAATGATGCAACTAGCTAATGATGAAAATGAGCTACATTGATGCAAAAACAATAAATCTGGAAAGCCATGTAGACAATTTTGATTTGCAGAAAGAGACTGATTAGACTTGTGTGGACCTGTCATACAAATCTGAGCTTGATTTTGGAGGACTAAGTCACCTAGGGCATCTATGTCCTAATAACTAAATTTGAAATCTATTTTCATAGTCCTTAGATGTCTAATTAGAGGCTTCTTCCTTTCATATCTCATTTTCAGATCTTTGTCGGATGTTGAGATAACTGAGTTTTTATATCTTATCAAGTTGTAGGGTTTGAATGCAACATCGAATAAATGATCCTCAATATTTCTCTAATCTTCTTTAGACCTATAACCTACACATTCAAAAGAGAGAGGAAGGGTTGTGCCATATAGGGGCCTACCTTTGTCAAACTCTATGTTGGTGTTTACTCCCCCACAATGGAAAAATTGATAAAAGAGAACTTATCCTTTTGAGGGATAGATGCTAACAGACAAACAAATGATGAATAAAAAATGGATGCAACTCACCACTTAGATCTAATTCCTTGAAGGACTAAAGCCATACAAATCTCCTCAAGGCTTGATTGCTTGGAATAACTACAAGGGTTAGTCCTCACAAATAAAAGACAACATAAACACGAACAAACCCACATAAAACTAGACATGATGCTTCAATATTGAAATACTGCAAAAAATTTGTTCTTGACTACTCTTGAATTGATAATAATTTTTTGATAATGCTCTTGCTTCAAATTTTTGCTTTCTCTTCTTACTTAGTTTTCAAATGGTTAAATGCCTAGATATTTATACACAATAATTCTAATTTCCCAAAAATTAAATCCCAATAAGGCGATCTCACAATAGTGGGTTACACTTTTTGGCCAAACTTGCCATTGAACAATTTTTTTTAACTAAATCATCACTTTCGAGCACCTATAGCTGCTAAACCATGAGAAATTTGAAGATGATGCAAACTAGTGATTTGTGAAATTTTGTCTATAGATTCTAAATATATATTTTGAAAAAAATTGGAATCAAATTGTATTTCTTTTTCCATTTCCTTTGAAAACTAGTTTTAAACAGTAAACACCATTTTTAAAGAGTGACATGTACTTGCTAACACAACTTTTTTCTATGAAGGATAAAATTATATTTTTTTTCGAATTTAGATTTTAACTACAATATCTAGTGCATTAAATTGGTTTCATAGTGTTTTATTAAATATTTTTTTCTTAATTAAGTTTTGAAGTCAAACCAGTTACAATTTAGACATAGGTTTACTTGCTAACACATAACTTTTTTTGTATGTATCAAAATTTATTTATTTTTGGTTTGATCAAGGACATCAATATCTAGTGCATAGATATTTTTCATATTTTTTTTGATATTTTGCTATTTTTTCACATGTGCAGAACAAAGAGCTTTATTTTTAGTGAAAAACCTATGTTTAACTAAAATAAAAGAATACATAATAAAAACAAAATATATATTAAAATTATATTTGATGGATAGCCCACTTTGGGACTACCATCATCCAGTTGGGTCTATGAAGTTTCCTCCATTTTCATCTTCAACCCGAGCTTGGAAACACAAAATTCTTCAGTAAAATGAGAAAGGAGGGGGAGAAGGGAAAAAAAGGGGGAGTTCGAGTGAACCCCCTGGACCCCTTCGAGCGAAGGGGGGTTTGCTCGAAGGGGGGTTTGCTCGAACCACCCTTTTTTATATTTTCCCTTTGTTTTCATTAGAAAAGGGTGCCAAAAAAAGATGAAATCTGTAGACACTGAAAAATTTCCTAATCAATATCATATATTCAAATCAGATTTACTAACATCATTTCCTCTTTAATCCATCCTCTTCTTACTTAATTAATTTAATTAGCCTAGCTAATTAATTAATTGTATCATTTTCATCTATTTGGCCTAATTAATTTTAAATCAGGTTAATTCATCTCTTTTCGCACTAACACTTCATCTAATTAAATTAAATACATCAAAATATTTAATTTAATCTCCTAAGTCATCTTATTTAATTAAATAACTAAGTTATCTAATTAAATATCATTCCACCCCTTCCCTATTTATTAAATCATCTAATTTAATAAATATCTCTTTAATTCTTCTAATTCCCTAATTGCATAAATTAAACCTTATTTAATTAGAAATTAAACTAATTTTCCTCTAAGCAAAAGGAATATTCCCACGGAATATTCCTTGTCCTCCTTTTTGCATATGTAATTAAAACTTTGCTTTAATTTGTAAATTGCCTTTTTCCTCATCTAAAAGGAATATTCTCTCTCCTCCAATCAACTCACTTGGCTTCTTGAACAAGCTAAACCTTTAACCTTTTGAGCAAGTTACCTTTGACTTATGTGAGCAAGTCAAAAGTGTGTTTGTTTGAGGAAAGTGTGGTCCCTTGATTGACTTTCATCTTGCATTCTCATCCATTGATGAGAATCCATGATCCATGCCTCTCATCCCCTTCATCTTGGACCGTTGATTAAGCTTTTTGATCTCAACCATTCATTCCTCATTTGCTCTCCTATAAATAGGTCACTATTTGGAGACAAATGGATCCATCTTTCAAAGCAAAGTCATGTTGTTGAATTTACTTGCATCCATACTCTCATATTTACTCAATTTTAGCTTATCTTAGTTAGTTTAATTGCATAATAGCTTAGAGCATTCATTAATGGCTTCCATGCATCCATCTTAGATTTATATATGAATTAGGGTTTTCATCTTTTAGCATATATTTAGCTTAGATTAGCTTATCAATAGCATAATCAGTTCATTCTTTGCATAAAATCATGGTAACTTAGCTTGCATCATGTTCATTTTTAGCATAATCTAGGTTTTCTTACATCTATCACAATGGTTTTATCGATTCTCTTCCATAGAATCAATTGAAACATGATCACTAATCAAGGGATTGGGAAAGGGTCTTCTGTCCACATCAACACGACACCAATTCCACAACGAGATAGTTTCAAATGGATTAGAAGTACATATATTTTGAAAGCTTTCATAATTTAGTGTGTTAGGTTTTGATAAAATGTTTAGTTTCAATTTCATTTGGATGATCTTGTTGAGATTCAAGTATTAGTGGCTCCTTTATGCTTCGATTCTTCATGGGTCAAGCATAATTCAACCAATACTGATATTTTCACATCACATTCTAGTGCTAGAAGGAGGGAAAACCGATAATCTAAATATTTTTTAGCTTGAATTCCATTTTTATGCTATTTTGCAAGTTGCAATGACTCTCAAATCACAAACATCGACGCTATTTCAATAGCGTCGCCATATAGCAACACCCTATCAATTTGAAACAATGTGTATTTAATCTATCGACGCTGATTTAAATATGGTGACACGTAGTTAATCTAGAGGTATCAAAAATTAAAATGACAACGCTCAAGATCACCAGTCTGACGCTTTTAAATTCCAAATCGTGACGCCATTGTTAGAAGTGACATCCATCAAAATAGTGACACAATCATGCACATTGGTTTTGTTACATAGCGATGCTCATTTTCACCATAGCGACGCCAAAATCTCAAACTACGATGCTATCGTGTTTAATGACGCCCAACTAGGGTAAGAAATTTTATGTTTTTTTTTTTTTGACATGTGACTTAATTTATTTAGTTTATTTGATAGTGATGCATGCCCTAATATATTTTTGAAAGTTTATGATATTGCTGCTCGAGGATTCAGCAGAGTGTAGTTTTGAGTCAAGCTCTTCCTTGGACCCATGTTTCATGAGTAGTGGTTCACAAAGAACCCATCTCTCATGATAATGAATGGTCTACTTAGCACTCATTGCATCTAGGTGATGTTCACGGAGGTGAAGCACTGGGTCGTCCCGGGAGGTCACCCATCCCAATATTGCTCCAACTCAAGCGCGCTTAACCATAGAGTTTTCCGCAAGGTTAAGCCCACTTAGCTTGCAACCCCATTTGCAAAACCTTCAACAAGTGTCGTTCCTTATGAACCATTCACTTATGCTCACAAGGTGCCATTTGTTTAGCATGCCAAAATCCTAAAATATTTGTTGGTGCAAGAATGGTCATTTTGAAGCTGCCCCACATTTGTACTATTCAATTGTAGAAATAGAAAAATTCCTTTTAATCTCTGAATTTTAAGGATTTTGAGATTTGGTGGTCTCGAGAAGTGTGTGTTGTGGAGGGGAGCCAATGTCACCAAGTCTCTAACTGTTCTCATTTTCTAGTGTTTGGAGAAATCCTAGCGGGGACTCAACAAATATAACCATTTCTATCCTAGGGTTGTAAATGATTGCGAGTTAGTTTAACACTTTGCTTGGTTTCAAAATGATCCAAAAAAATTCACTATCCAAATTTCAAACACTTTGGCTAAAATATGGATTTCTTGAGTTAGCCTTGATATTACTGCTTGTCCTAAGGATTTATCCTCAACGATTTCTAAATATCTTGATATAAATCTCAAACCCATATTTCTCCCAAAGACAACATAGGAAATTATGGCTTTAACCTCATGATTTTCATGAAATGGACATTGTGAAAGTTATGGTGTTTTTGGCACAAACATCTAGTTTGGAAACATAATCAAAGACAAGTGTTTGTGGTAAAATCAATTCACTTAAGCAAAGATAAAGTGACAAATGAACCCCACATGACTATTTGGAGACCGATTGCTCTCAGTGAACAACCTGATCTTCTAGGTGCTATAATTCAGCCAAACTTTAAACTCATAAATGATGAACAAAGAGATCTTATTAGCAATTTGAGAAATTTCACTTTTAAAAACAAGGAAACAAACACACAGTGGAGAAACACAACCATTTTAGACGAAGAAGAGGAACATGCTGATATTGAGGCTAGAAGGCCCCTATTGCCACCACCCGCGTGGCAATAAATATCTTCCTTTCTTCCATAAACTTAAACTATTTTCACATGATCTCACGAAAAATTAGGATCCCTAAGCCAAGGTCTACAGTTCCTCATTTTAGACTTAGGCATCTCACTCCAAAAGCTCTTAAGAAACACCTTCGAGCAGTTCATAGAAATAGAAATAGATTGGTAGCAAACTTTTATAGATGTGCTTCATGGTATAGTCCAGAATTGTATGCATTCTTTTGGAGTCAAAATCCTAGTCTTTTTCACAATACTCAACTCCTCTAAATGATTCTTCAAACAGTTAAAATTTGTAGGGGAAAATATCCAACACTCCATTTCATACATAGGAATCATAGAACAAGGTATGGTCAAAAGTGGGCTTTAATATTTCACCGCAATTGTTACACTTTGATGATAAAATTTTATGCCCAAGCTAGGAAAGCCTGAACAAGTTTGAACATCCCCATCCGTCCTCTCATTTTCTAAATCATTGAGTCTTTAGGATTTGAACATTTTAGAGGTCTAGCATCATTCTCACTACCTTGGCCTTGTCAAAACAAAAGGTTCACTTTAGGTCAACATTGGGTCAAACATTTCACTCATCCCTTCATCAAACTTCATCTTTCGCCTCATCTAACTTTGCAAAAATACAAATACACCAACAGTTTGCGACTTAAACATCAAAAAAACTGCTACCTTAGCTACTTTGTATGTGAAATGTATCCTTTTCCATGCTCTTAATTGAGATAGTTATCATCTTTTAACTAGCTTATCTTGAAGGTCACAAGTCTACCCTAAAGAGTTCTAAGTTCATTAGCATCCTTTATCCCAACATCAAAACATTAAAAACATTTGTAAAGATCGCTTCCCACATCACCCATATTTTCATCCCACATTATCATCATTCCTCCCAAAAGACTTAGAGCATCCCTTTTACCTAGGTTTGAGTCAACTAGAGAGTTCAAGCATTAAAAAACTCAACACAACTCTCCCATAGCTAACACAAAATTTATGGTAAAGATGAGATCACAACATAAGAGAATCATGGAGAAAACAAAAGTTACATTTACCTCAAGTGATCCAAATCCTTTAGAATTTGATTCTAGGAGCCATGTTACCCCATCGCAACAACCATCATCTCCTTCAGGACCATATGAAGTTGAAGACATCACAAATAACCCATTTGAATTCACTTGTGTTATGTTTAGAAAGAAAATATCTAACAATTAAATGCAGATTTGATCAATAAAACAGAGAAATAAAACACACAGAAAATTATAGTAGAAACAAGACAACACAAAGAATTTAACGTGGTTCACCCAATTCGAGCTACATCCATAAAAACACAGCCATCCAATGATTTTATTATCTAGTGTAAAACATATTACAATCTCACTAATAATTCCATTTTTCTACATACTGTAACTCCCTTCCCAACCCCTTATAACAAGCTTAGAAGCTTCTAGATTTAGGGTTTTACAAATTCAATTTTTTTTTCTTTTTCGATGACGATACAAAATAAATGGGAAAACAAATTTTCTTGGGAGTTGCTGCCCCTGAACCCCCACCTGGGGCTTGACCCAACCCCAGACCCCAACAAGGATACATGAAGAGTGTACAGTATAGCATGATCATTCACCACATACCAACAATCTCCCACTTGGAGACTAATCCTGGACAACACTGCTACACTTACAACTCCCACTGGAAATGAGCACCTTGGACCCTGTTGCTCTGTTATACTTGAATTCAACCTTGAAGGCCAACCAAAGTTGAAGAGGAGCTCAACTTCTTCCTTGTCACTGCCTTTGTAAACATATCCGTTGGATTGGCATCTATATGTCTCTTTTCTAGCTTTACTTGTCCAACCTCCAACACTGACCAAATGAAATGATATCTCAACTGTATGTGTTTGGTTTTAGAGTGCAAGGAATAATTCTTTGCAAGATGTATAACACTCTGGCTATTTGTAAACAAGTATTTTTCAGCTTGTTATTTTCCTAACTCTTCCATTAACATTTTCAGCCATATCATCTCCTTTTTTGCCTCTGTTGCAACAACATACTTTGCTTCCATGGTGGATAAAGCAACCACCTTTTTCAATCGAGAAATCCAACTCACTGTTGTCCCACCAAATGTAAATACATAGCCTGTGGTACTTTGCCTAGTATCTATATCCCCTACCAAATTTGAGTCAACATAGCCTTTTAAATCTGTATTAGAGCCCCCAAAACATAAACAATTATTGGATGTACCTCTCAAATACCTGAGAATCCATTTTACTGCATTCCAATGCTCAACTTCGGAGTTACTCATATACCTACTAACAAATCCTACAACATGTGCAATATCCGGTCTCGTGCATACCATGGCATACATTAAACTGCCTACAACTAAAGCATATGGTACTGTGGACATTTTTTCTTCCTCCTCTTGTGTCTTTGGACACATAGCCTTAGTCAATTTGACATGATTGGGCAAAGGTGTGATGAAAGCTTTTGCATTCTCCATATGAAATCTTTGTAACATCTTTTTAATATAATCATCCCGAGATAGAAATAATTTTCTATTTTTCCTATCTCTTGCAATCTTCATACCAAGGATTTCCTTTGCTGCCCCCAAATCCTTCATAGCAAATGAATTTGATAACTGTTGTTTTAACTCCCTTATGTGATCCATGCTAGACCCTACTACAAGCATATCATCAACATATAAACATAAGATAATGTATCTATTATCATCTGACCTCTTAAAATAAACACAATGGTCTGAATTACACTGACTGCAGCCTTGCTCAGCCATAAAACTATCAAATTTAATATGCTATTATCGAGGTGCTTGCTTCAAGCCATAAAGACTTTTCTTCAATTTTCACACTAGTTTCTCCTTACCTTTGACCTCAAATCCTTGTGGTTGTTCCATATATATTTCCTCTTCCAAATCACCATGGAGAAATGCTATTTTAACATCAAGTTGTTCTAAATGCAAATCTTCAACAACCACAATATTTAAAATAGTACAAATAGAAGTAATTTTAACAACTAAAGAAAATATTTCATCAAAATCAATACCCTTTTTCTATGCAAATCCCTTTACAACTAATTTGGCTTCAAATATTTTCTTACCTCCATCCTCCTCTTTCAGCCTATAAACTGATTTGTTTGGTAAAGCCTTTTTACCCGCAAACAACTTGCATAATTCCCAAGTCTGATTTTTCAGCAAGGAGTCCATTTCTTCTTCCATTCCAAGCTCCCACTAAACCTTGGTATCCACCTGCATAGCTTCATCATAACATTCTGGTTCACTAGCATTAGTTAATAAAATAGAATACAAAGAGGGAGAAAATCTTTTCGGAGGTCTACTTAACCTTGAAGATCATCTAACATTCACTGGAGTTTTTGGTATTTATTGTTGTTGTTGTTGCAGAGCATGAGGAACCACTAGAACACCACTATTTGGTGTATCATCCAATGGTACATAATCATTTTATTTCTTCTCATAATGTTGCAACTGATCTTTGTACAACACTTTCTCATTGAACATGACATCCTTGATTCTCACAATTTTTTGATTTTCAAAATCCCAAAGTCTATAACCAAATTCATTAATGCCATATCCAACAAATATACATTTTTTTGATTTTGCATCAAGCTTGGTTCTATGTTCAGAATCTACATGTACAAATGCTTCACAACCGAAGGTATTGAGAAAAAAATAAATCACCTTCTTACTTGTCCATGCTTCCTCTGGAATACCACAACCCAAAGGATTAGAGGGACCTCTATTGATTAAATAAAAAACAACGTTTACAACCTCTGCCCACATGTTTAAAGGCAACCCAACATGCAATCTCATAGTTTGTGCATGCTCCATTATTGTTCTATTTATGTGCTTAGCCACTCCATTTTCCTGTGGAGTCCTTGGAACTTTTTTTGCCTATGAATACCATTTGAGGAACAATAATCTTCAAACTCTTTGCTGCAATACTCAACACCATTATCAGATTTGAGACATTTTAACTTTTTACCTGTCTCATTCTCAACCAAACTCCTCCATTTCTTAAAAGTTTCAAATACATTAGATTTCTACCTAAGGAAATAAATCCATACTTTCCTTGTTGCATCATCAATAAAAGTGACATAGTACTGAGAGCCACTAAGAGAAGATACTTGAGCTGGCCCCCATACATCCGTATGCACAAGCTCCAATTTCTCATATTTCTTTTGCTTCCCATCCTTGAGAAAAATAACTCTCTTTTGTTTTCCATACACACAACTTTCACATAAATCCATATTAACACATTTTAGACCTGGTAAAACATTCTTTGAATGAAATACTTTCATATCTTTTGCACTCATATGCCCAAGTCTATTATGTCATAGTGCTGATTCAAAATCCATAGCAACTGTCTAATTTTCTGCCTGCTGAACTGCAACAATTGTTCCTGAACATTGATTTTTATCTGCAATAGCTAAAGTAGAAGGAATAGTATGACCTATAAAAAGAAATAAGGTGCCTACTTTCACACATTTTTCTACCACTAAGGCACCTTTTGTAACCTTCCAATTTTTATCACTAAATGTAATAGCACAACCCTCATCATCTAGTTGCCTTGCTGAAATTAAATTTCTTTTCAACTTTGGAACATGCCTTACCTCATGTAGTAGCCAATGATTCCCATTTTGCAACATAATCTTGATTCTTCCCTTTCCAACAATCTGACAGGGTTCGTTATCTCCCAAATAAACCAACCCAAAATCCCCTTGGACATAATAAAAAAAATAACTTCTATGGGACGTAACATGAAATGAAGCTCTTGAATCTAACACCCAAGAATCATTAGCA
>VDFB02038437.1:0-16399 GCA_007258455.2 Sequoia sempervirens
TGATTGCAAACTTTCCTTGCAACCACAAATTTGTATAGCAGTTCGGAAGAGCCTGACTTATGCTTGTTATCGCTTGGGTCATTCCCTTGGGGTGAGTACTTTTTCCCACCAAGGAAGGCCCTCTAAAGATGAACACAAGTGAGTAAGTACATCCATAGTTCAATCAATCCTTGTTTGTGTGAACAAGGAGAGAACACGCGCGATAGCTTTTCTCACACTAGCAAGCTTTGTTCAATTTTAAAACCCAAATTTGAAATGTGGAGGAAATCTTCTAGACAACCTAATATCACCAAAATTCTTTTGATTCTCAAGATCGTTGTGAAGCGTGAGAGAAGTGCATATGCATTTTGATGGTATTAGTTTGTAAAAAAGATTACAAAATAAAATAAGCACATATTCATTTTAGACCTCAAAAGCAATAGAGTTTTTTTTAAAGCACCAAACTTGAGTGTGAAGTTGATTGTTCAATTTTAGTCCCAAATCAAAATTCTAGTAAGTGTCTAAGGTTCAATTTTAACCAACTTGACAAATCTTGAGTTGTAGGTTAATTTTATGCCCAAGATAATTCTGGTTGGTCCTAAAGCATGAAAGCAAAATATATGATAGGTTATTTTCCCATGAGTGTTTAAAAACACTATTGCAATGAGTATCAAATGCTTTTTCTTTCATGTCCATGCTCCATGATCCTTTAAAACCTGCAATCCAAGCTCCAAATGTTAGATGAAATCAAGAAACAAAAAGATATGAGGTTTAGATAAATGATTAAGCATAGAAATCCTAAAACTTAAACCAAGTTTCATTGTGATTTGACATTAGGTGAAAATTTGAAAATTTTAACTCTATAAAAGTTAAGATACACCTACACCATTGCATAGCTTATAAAATTCTATCCCATTTCAAAAAAAAAATCTTTGAAAAAGACCTCCGTATGACCAAGATATGATTATTTTAAGATTGACTATAAAAGCAAAAATGTTCAATAGCGTCGCCATTTGAATACAGAGGCAGCATCACTATATAGCTATGCTAGAATGATTGTGTCGTTGTTTTATGATTTCAGCATCACTCTGTGGAAAACAAGGACCACGTTTGCATCACTGTTTGTCTTTTTAGCGTCGCTGCAACCTAGAAAGATAGAAAACAAAAAAAACTATGGAAATAGATTAAAAAAATGTGTTAATTTTGAAATTTATGCCCTCCTAGCACCAAATGTAGAATGATTTTCCTAGACCTTCTCAAACATGGACAAACAATCAAACATTAGTCCTTAAACAAGTGTAAACAAACATTCCCTATGAAATTCATTTGAGCACAAAAACATGAAAACAAAGTAAAATACCAAATAAATTACTAATGAAATACTATTCTAATGTTCAAACCAGCATCCCATAGGGGGATTGATGTTTCTTTGATGTGGAAAGGAGCCTATTCCCAATCCCTTGATAAGCTTGATGATGATTGATTGATTCTTTGTGCGAAATGCCAATAACCTTGCTATGGATGATGAATTCTATGCTAACTTGGATGAAAATGTGGATGAGATCATGGATGCTTGGAGTTCAAATGACTATAATGTATTTGCATGAAGTTCTCTCAACTTGTGGATCCCAAATCAATAGAGAAGACCTCTATTTATAATGAAGAAGGTTTGAAGAATGAAGAATAGGATGAATGTGGGATTAAAGAAGGGACCAATGGCATTGTGCCACTTGTCAACATGCTAATGAAGGATCTCCATGTACGCATACATCAATATATGTCGATATAAGTATAAAATATAGGTACAAAATAGCCATATAGGCTTACGAGAATGCCATATAGGCATACACTGTCAAATATATCCAATACAAAATATATACAAAACTGCTATGTAGGCATACAACAAAGGGCTTAGGAATCAAAAGTCATTGCTCTCAAGGCTCTTGAAATAATCTCTTGCCCTTTGCTTGTTGATTGGATGGTGATAGGTCTGTCACTCATTTGTGTTGTAATTGAGGAGTGCTCCTGCTACTCCTAGTACAGTTAATTTTTTGGTGAAGTTTTAACTGTTACAATAAGAAGTAAAGACATTAATATATAGAAATTACATTATAAAAAATGATATATTTAAAAAAATAATCACTTACGGCCATATCATGATCACTCTCCACGAGGGAAATATTCGCACACCGATGTTGAGGTGTGCTTAAGCCTTGTATAAACCATCCAAATAGAAATTAGACTACAAATCAATAATTTGGTTTGATTTTTCACAAGAACTAACATCTATTACAACAAATGTAAATTGAAATTTAGTAATTTTCCTCATACCTCCCTTATCAGAGCCATCGAGGATTGTATAGCGGATGAAACACCGATATCCATTGCCCTCATAACATTTGTAGGTGTTTCCACAACCAACATCTGAAAATAAAACAACAATTATTCAATCAAAAAAAAGTTACAATAGCGATCCACGTCATGACTTATAATGTATGAGATTTAATGAACAAAATTTTGAGTACTTATTAAACTATATATTTCTTATTATCATGCTTACTATTTTCCCTATCCATATCTTGTTCGAAAGGACTTGTTTTTAGGCTTTTACCCATAGTAGCAAGCCACAACGCTTTATTTTCAAATTCTCCTTCTCATGCATATGGCTTGATAATGTAGTATAGATATGAAAGTGAACCATTTGAAAATGCTTCGTAATAAATGGGAGTCTCTATGGCGAGCTGGAATGCCACAGCAAAACAATGCACGCTATGGCATTCCATCACCATAAGAACACATTTCTTCAAGAATTTTTTTCAAAAGTTCATATTGCTTTCTCTATGGTATTATTGCTTTACTATTATGCTTTGATGATATTTTTCCAAGCATCCATAGTTTGCTGGTGTTCCTGGCCTTTAGGCTTTGTTTCATAGCAGCAAGGGAAGTAGGAGCATTTTGATAAAATGCTTTGCGCACATAAAGTGAAAAATGTGGTAATTACAGAAAAGGTTGTGTGTACTTGAGGAATGGGCGTCGAAGGGGATCTCATGGTGATGGAATGGAATTCCATCACTATGATCATATTTCTAGAGGTATTTTTTTCTAAACTACTAACTTTGTCTATGCTAGCCAAGCCATTATGGTTTCAATATATTTTTCCAAGCATCCATAGTTTGTCGTGGTAGGTGCACCCCCTTTACAAGCACTTGCCTCTATAAAGAAATTGCATCATCAAGAGTAGTTGACTTTCTAAAAACTATATTGTAATTGAAATTTGTCATCTATCAACATCTAGTTATTGGTTATGCAATGTGAAATAATGCTTTGAATTTGAAAGATGTGCAATGCAATGTAATCAACAATATGAAAATAAACTACAAAAATCTATTTTTCACAATTCATTAGTTAAAACTTTTATTTTATTACCCGCATGTAGGTTTGAGTAAATCTACTAGCAATCGAGGTGTTCCCTTGAAAACTCCAATATTACCTTGTTCAACATCCAAAATCACATATTAAAATACAATTCGTAAAACAATACTATTAACATGTAATGAATTTATAATGGTTTACTAGTTACATACCCCACTGATAGGTGTACTACAAAAAAAAGTAGGTGGAGGGCTAGCATATCCACTCTCAACACTGTGACCCTACAATTTTATTAAAATCATAAAACTAAATTAGTTAATCTTGCATTTCTAAACTGAAATTTAATAAATTAAATTCAATGAACATGCTAACTTTTACTTGAGTATCAATTCCATACACATCATGCAAAATTTCAGCCACCCTCTCCATCTCTGTAGCTGCATTATCGGATCCTCGATAGCAACCTCCTAAGTGTTGTGGGTCATATGAAATAAGTCAGCCCAAGATTGATACATGGGTTCGAAGGCCACCACTTGAAGAATACCCTAGATGGCACTGTAGAATAGGGCTAGTATGACGGATGACACTCTAGGTCAAAGTGTTGATTGCTTGCAATGTCTCTACGTCAACACTCTCCTTTGCGACGACATGCATGATAATGTGCTCATGAGGTGGCCTAGCAAGAGCTCATCTCCCTGCTGCAGGATCCGCTGGAAATTTCTGCAATCGGCCTAGCCCTCGAGCCAACCGGGCCTACTCTCCCCCTCGAAGTCCCCTCTTTCAAGTACCAAATAATTTAGGATTTTGGTTCAATATGAACTCAACAGAGAAGTTTCCTAAGAAAATACTAGGGACTTCAATTGCTGCACGGCCACCATCAAAAACTATGTACCACCTATCATAAAAACGGTTCCTAATCTCTTTGTGGTGGCACTAATGAATAGGGAAACTCTTTGCATAGAGGCTAAGTATCTTTGATTTGTGCAATGTTGAATGATGAGTACAAATCACCTTTTGTAATTTTTAAACTTTACTTGTTTATATGATATTTTATCCGCATAATATGCCCTAGCCGCCTGCCTCCTATCTTGCCATCCAGTTTTTTGTTTGCTAATTGAATCTACATTTTTTAACATATCTTTCAATGAATTTGCGAGGGTCATTCTTTTTGTGGTTGAACCATTTGGATCACTCAACCTTCTAATAAAATGCTCAATTTGTTTTTTGTTGTTCTCAATCTCACTCATTAAATTTTGTTGAGTGCCAGGAGGGTGTTGAGTGATTGGTGGAGGAGGTTGTTGTTGAGGTTTATTTTCTTGTTGAGGATTTTTTTCTTTAGGATTTGGTTGCTCTTTTTGTTGAGGATTTTGTGGGTTTGCGGGTTCATTTGCATCTCCTACAAATTTAAATAAATATATATCAAATATAACCTAAAACTAACAAAATCAACCTAAAACTAAGAAATTCAAAACAAACAACAAACAATACTTACCTCTCCCACCTCTTCGTCATTGTGGCGCCATCCTTGCAAAGAAATAACAACTCTTATTGAAGATTTGTGCCCAATACCTCTTAGAATATGAGTGCAAAAGTTGGGGGTTTTGGTTGCGGGAAGAAGAAAATAGTCGAAGTGAAAATGAAGACTTTCACCTTTTTTTTTTCACGCAATAACGCTGAGCATGTTATAACGCTTAGTTATGAGTTTTCAAATATTTTAGAAAATTACCTAAATTGCTAACAACTTCATGCATACTCTATCCTCAAAATGGTGAGCTTCAAATATTTTTGAAATGCTTTAAATCTTTTTATGTCAAGATAAATCACACACGACTACTTGTTGTAGACTATATATTGAATTCGCTTAACCATTAAGTGGATGTTTATCGCTCTATATGTTTAGATTTTGGTATTACTAATGATAAGTTTTGCAAGTACAGAAGTCTCACCTCAAAAATCTTCAAGAGAGTTCTTATCAAAAAAATTATGTCAAATAGAGGATGGCCAAATATTCTATAGGACAACATGCTTGGATGGTTCATGCAAACGTTGCAGTGGCTTGCAACAAATGCCAGTATGTCAACATATGGAAAGCACAGATGAGGTGGGGCATAAACTAGTAGACTTTGGGAAGTATAAAATAGTGGCATATGCTACAAAAGATGGGTCTCAAGCAAAAAGGTGTGATTTGGTTATTGAGAAGATTCTAGTGTATCAATTTATGTCCATGTTTCATGAGAATCTAGTGTATGGGTATGCAAGGCATACCCATAGAGCCTGATGGCTGGACACACAATTCAAGCTATGCAAGGACACCTTTCCAATTGGCAGCATAGTATCAGTGGTTGATTTTGCAGAGAACTACACTCTATAGCCATAGTGTGAGGTGCAGTCACAGTATTACAACTCCACACAGGTTTCGATATTTGTGCACAGAACATTCATTCATGTAGCTGATAGTACAGAGGACCAAAGGAAGGTATTGAGGGAGTATCAATTTTATATTAGTGATGATTGCACAAATTCTCCAAAGTTCATTGATCCGGTGGACATTTTTCAGTGAAAATTGAAGTGTCTCGTTTCTCTCCAGAATCTGCACCATCAGAAAGATCTCAGTGTCCTAGTTCCAACGCAACTCGAACAGAGCGAAAAGGAGTCTGTTTGCACGAGTTATGGCCAGTCAAACCTTTGGTCAAACTAGGAACAGAGGGCGTTCAGGTAGCGAAAAAAAATGATGTCGTCAAAAGTTGTCAAATTTGGCATCATCGGGAAGAGCTCGTCGCAAGATTTCCAACGCAACTCGTTTCGTCGAAATCCGACATCATAGGCGCAAGATATTGGCAGTCAAAGATCTTGCTATGAATGGTTGACTTTGACCGTACGGATGCTGACGTCAGCATCCCGTACTGTACGGACGGAGTGAAATGGACAAACCGGACTCTGACACGTGGCATCCATTTCAGCATTGTACGGACCAATTGCACAGTGACACGTGGCAGTCCGTACGCTCAGTCAGCAGGTCCATTTGGCAGTTCGTACGCCCAGTCAGCACACAGTCATCGTCCACGTCGTCGTTTGAGTCAGCATATAGGTGGCAGTGACGTGTTTCTCTCAGTGAATCATATTCTGCCATGTGGCAGTACAGTCAGTGTCTAGTCAGCATGCCATGTCATCACTCAGTACACAGTCAGCATCTTACTCGGAATCTGCGTCAGCGACACGTCTCGAAGATCACCCAATGAGGGCTGGCCACGTGGCATCCTCCTGATGCGACACGTGGCCCCATCTTTTTCCCTTCATCGGCGGTTACAATCTATCTGATTTGTTTGTTAAAAAGGTTTGTTGGGGATTTGAACACCCAACCTCACAGCTCCGAGCAATTCGCGCGACCGTTGCACCAAATCCGAGCGCTCAACCATATGGGGAGTTAGCTTTGTTTTGTTATAACTTTGTTAAAATTTGTTTGTTAAAAGCCGACGGCTGGGAGTTGAACCCGGAACCGCCGGTGTAATAAAATCTATTGCCACCGATACACCCCGCGAACAATTTGAAATATATGTGGCGCGGATTTTTATTATTGTGAGTTTAGGGGATATTCCTAACTAAAAGCCTTAAAAAGGCTATTTCCCAAGTTCTAAATTAGATACAAAAAAAATCTCCCAAACAATAAAAGCCCGTAATGAAATATGTGACGGGGCGTAATAACCATTTAATGGTTATTATAGGAGATTTATTTTTGATAAGGGGGGATTTTTTTAAAGATTATTATGTTATTAGGGGAGGATTTTTAAATATTTTTACTAAGTAAAGGAGATTTTTATGTAATTTTGGAGAGATAAGGAATATCTTGTAAATCAATTGGTTAGTAACCAATTTGAGCAAATTTTATGTATTTAAAGGGGTGTAAGGTGAGAGTTGGAATCAAAAGTTTCTTCAGTGACGGGTCTTGAAGTCGGGAGATAATCGGAAGAGAGGTCTTGTGGAGGATTCTTTGAGTCATTCTCTCGTGATGTCGTGAGTGTTGTTATGCTGGCCAAGTGCTTGAGAATGATTGTGGTGCTTTGTAATTGATTTTGGGAGTTAATCGGATCGTGGTTCTATTGAGTGGACCCGAGACGAGTCACTTTCGTGGACGGACCTCGCTATCAAACTAGTTTGCACTTCTCTTCTCTCTCTGGGCTCTACTTCCTTCCTCTCGCTAAATCACCTTGTTATTACTTTCATCTCCTCGTTATTCTTTAAGCACCTTTTGACGAATTAACTTGGAAATAATCATTGCAAAAGCATTGTAAAAAATTTCGCTACATTCATTTCTCGCAATTTTAGTTCAGGATCCTATATACCTGGTCTGCGTGCGTTTAAGCTGCTAGATGTTCGAGTAGTGATTTGGCTCCTCGAGGGGCATTAAATAAGTGGAAGGATCGGCATATAATATGGTCGGATAATCCGTGGTAACATAGTTCAAGAATGCGCTGCGATGCATCGGTTGCGGTATTTATCCACTACAAGTGTTCAGCAATTATATGTGGAACTTTGTGAGTACCATACGGAAAGGTGAAGACGGCAAGAGCACCGTGAAAAAGAGCGTCAGCATGAGAAGGAGTTAAAGCATACGATAGTGCAAAAGCCGATGCATGCAAGATCAATCGTAAAGTGGTGTAATGCTTCGATGGGTCTAGGTAATGAAGGTACATCTTCAGTTCGTAGATTTTTTTGGTTGATGGATGATACTAACATTGTACCATATGAGGATTGTTGTACACTAACAGGATCGAGTGAGTTGCACTCTTTCCTTAGCTCAAATGCAGGTTCATGGAGTATCGATACACATAAGATGGCATGCTTTTGTTCTTCATGTACAATGCAAGCCTGGAATGATTGTGAGTTAGGGGAGTGGGTTGATAAATGGTTGACAAGTTATCTTAGCCCACTTCACAGGTATCATCCTATGATGGCATTGGAACTAACATAGATGGAATCATCATTTGACTTTGACCACGTGATTACCATATGTCCAACCAGGCAATACATCTACTCTGCTTAGTTTCTTTTCAAATCTACATTATCTTTACTTCAGAATCGTATTCTCCGTGAATGTTGACTATTCCTCGCGATTTGATGCACATATCAATCTCAGGCATGCTCTATGCAGCCATTTGCAGATGAAGAAAATGAAGAGGAACAAACCATTACTGTACACGTTGGAGGCCAAAAGAAACTGGAAGCCCTAGTTATAGATGGAGAAAACATTGAATAATTCCTACAAGCTCAATTGTTGTTAATGGAATGTGGCTTAGAAGGTACCCACATAAGAGTGTTAAACATTGGTTGTTTGAGGACTTTGACACACATCGTAAGATTCTTCATTACTCAAACCTTGTTGTGGCATCAATGTTCGTTTGAGAAAATATGGGGGTAGACCTTTGAACAAGACCTTGTGGAAGGTCTGTGAGTCTGACCATGAGGCAATACTTGACACAATAAAGAGTAGAGCAGATACAGATGGTTCATTGGATTAATTTGTAAGTATATGCACAATGGTTCTTATTAATTTATACTTGAATCCACGTTAATTTGTTTGATGTCAATGCTATCATGTCTTATTTTACTTTGCGTATCTGTAAGTAACCCGGTAAACATTAAATGGTGTCCCCTTGCAGAAAATGCAGACTTATGAGCCATCCAAGAGAATCTCAGGCATAAAAGCAATGCAACACCCCTATTTTGATTATGAAGCCAAATCTCAATTATGATGTTCAGCCATTACAAAAGTGTGTGTGAAGCTTGGTGAGGGAATTTCAAGTTATTCATTTGAAGTTAACCTTATCATGAGCACCTATGATGTAGACATTATAGGAGCATCTCGAATTTCAAGATATTCTAGATTCATGAGAGGTGTTGTGTGCAATAGGTATCTTGGAACTTGCAGTGAAGATGTATGAGCAAGAGTGACTAAGTTGACAGACTTCCATTCCTATCTATAAGTTCTTTCCATCTATTTTCATTTCATTTCCATTTTGGACATGAGCTGTTTATTTTTATTCTTTACTTTGCCTATCTGTAACTAAACTATTAAAAATTGATTGGTCTCTCCTTGTAGAAAATGCTGATTTTTGAGCCATTGAAGAGAATCTCAGCCAAAAAAGAAATGCAACATCCTTATTTTAATGACCTTGAAAAATCTCAATTTTTATTTGAAGCCATTATAAAAGAGTGTGTGAAGCTTTGTGAGGGAATCTCAAGTTACTCATTTGAAGCTAACCTCTAAATGAGAACCAATGATGTAGACATTATAAGAAAATCTTGAATGGATAAGTGAAATTGTAAAATATCTATGAGAACAAAGTACCTAAGGCATTGCAATGAGATTTCTGTAATGACATTTAATGAAATAATGAAATTTGGGTGTAGGGGCAATCTGGCTGCTATTGAGCAAATTTGGTTCATGGAAATATTTTTAAGTTAGTTTTTGTTGGGTGAGTTTTGTCAATTGAATATGGTCACAACATTAATCCACAATTGATTTTATAATGTACAAGTCATGTTAGTTACAAAAAGAACAGTTAGGCATGATTGGAAAGATGTAGAATCATTTGTAAAGGCTATTTAAGCCAATATTTGAATTTGTAGCCTTTTGAAGGATAATCTTTGAATATGGTTGTAAATGTACTATTAGTGAGATTGAGATTGTTAACCTTTAGAGAGTAGCAATATTTATAGCAATATTTATGTTGATTAAATTTCCTTTACATGGAAGGATTCAAAGCACATCAACCATGTGGTACAAATGATTAAATCGTAGATAGGATCTATAGCAATGAAATCTCACATTCTCAACCTAAAACAACATCACTGACCCTATAAATGCCTTACCACCATTAATTAAAGGTTAAAGAGCTTTAGAAAACAACACATTATGAGAAACATTTCACAGTCACAATTCACCATAGCAGATGCGAGGAAGGGCTCCACACAAAAATTAAAGTAAACTCAGACCCTGCTAGTCTATACAGGCTGAATAAAGAAAAATGGATTTTCCTTTTACTAAAACAACCAAAGGTGTATCAAAATAGATTGAAATCTAGGTTAAGACCTACCACCACAATTTTTCATGAATTTCTTTTTGTAAGAGGCCTGTACTAGGCCGTACACAGAGAAAAGAAACTGAAAACTTAGAAAAATGTTGAAATTCCACAGTTTTAGGCATTGTGAAGAGCACCAATCTTCAAAAAAACTATTGATTGAACCACCATTCAGGCTTGAATGATGTTTTTAATACATTTCAAATGAGAATAATCTCCCTTCAATGCCCATAACTACCTTTGAACCACCAAACCCTTATTAAGCCTACAAATACTAGTATTTATTATTTAAGAATGGTTTTGCTTACTAAGCTTTATCATGCAAATTTAATATTCTAAAGGCCTAGGACCACTTAGACACCCTTATAACATAACTTTTAGACTCTTTCTCTGCACTCCCACCTACTTTTTACATAATTTTCCTTTATGGCAATATCAACAATTATTTAATTCAAGAGTGCTTTTGCACATTTGTCCACCCTAACCTACTAATTCCCAAAGTACATAAAAGATTGTTCTATTAGACCTTATTCAAGACAAAAAGACCTCAACATACTAAAATTTACCAACTGTCCTCCCAATTTACCATCAAAAAATCACAAATTGAGGGTGAGGTGTGGGTGCTCCTGCACCATTCAACTTTCAAAAACAAAGTCAATTAGGCTGGTAGACGTCTGGATCGGGCTAGCATTTGGTGGAAGAGGAAGAAAGATGACTGGAACTCTAGAGGCCCGCCATAATAGATTTTGGTATTTAACCATGAGAGTAGAAGAGAGATTTGATATCATGTATCAAAACATCAAGCATGCATTATTCCAACCAACGAAGAAGGAGATGATTACTTTACTTCATTTTCATTTGCATAAGCATATCAATGTATGGGAACCAAGAAGACCAAGGATGTCCAGTTTTATGTGGAGGTAATGGATGTGGTCCAAAATTTAGGAGGGTCAAGAAGGTCAATGTATGATCTTGATGAAATTGAGGAAGAACAACAAGAGAGGGACAAGAAAAATAAAATCAATACAAAGTTTCAAGGTTTTGTCAAGCGAGTAAGAGAGCTATGGGAGCAGCCTCATCTAAAAGATTTTGAACTAGACTTTGATATGTACCATTTAGAGAGCTTGGTTTTCATGGAGTTCCTTTCAAAGCCTTTGCTTTTATTATTCTTATGGTAAATTGTTTGGTAGAGTTGGTGGAATTACCTTTCTTAGTAGTAATCGCTATTAGTGAGATTGAGATTATTAACCTTGAGAGAGTAGGACTTGGGCAAAAGGAATTTGATATGGCTATTGCTTTCAAAGACTTCAAGCGAGATGTACTCCACATTGACTCCATTCCTCAATCTTCACTTGATGGCATCAAGGAATGGCTGAACTACATGGTTATAAAGTATTATGAAAGCAAAATGAACTTGTACTAGCAGCCAATTTTGAAGACTATTACTGATGATTCAAAGCACATCAACCATGTGGTATAGATTATTAAATACCAAAGATGATTTGTAGCAATGAAAGAGTTTGAAAAGGAAGAAAGAGCTACATTGGTGACTTAGGAGAAACTTCAGCTTTCAAAAAACAAAGCCAATTAGGCTAGCAGATGTGTGGATCAGGCCAACATTTGGTGGAAGAGGAAGAAAGACTACTGTAACTCTGGAGGCCACCATACTAGATTTCGATATTCAACCATGAGAGTAGAAGAGAGAGTTGATATCATGTATCAAAACATTAAGCATGCATTCTTGCAGCCAACGGAGAAGGAGGTGATTACTTTGCTTCATTTTCATTTGCATAACCATATGAAGGCATGGGAACCAAGAAGACCAAGGATGTCGAGTTTTATGTGGAGGTAATGAATGTGGTCCAAACTTTAAGATGGGAAAGAAGGTCAATGTATGATTGTTAACCTTGAGAGAGTATTTATTTTGAGGAAATTTCCTTTAGATGCAAGGATTCAAAGCTGATGCAAAGTGAGCAAGGAAGTACACCAATCTCAGATGGCAGAGGTTCTTTTATGAGTGCTTCTCTCAAATACTCTTATCAACACACCATCAAATCACTGTCCTTCTATAAGGAAAAGTCAACTCACCAAGGGTCCTTGAATCTCAGACTTTTGAAGGACTTATAATCACTTGAAACATGCTCTAACAGACCATAATCAAAACACCATAGCTATGCTTAGCACTTAGGAAACCCCATGAGTTCATTTCTCAACTAGTAGGCCTCTTTACCCCCAATTGCTTGTAGCACTCCCCGGTAGGACAGTCCAATTAATTCTCACCCACAAACCTATATCTGATGTAAACTACTATTTTTAGGCAATTATATTATGCCTCTACAAGGCCACAAAATCTTACTTCTTGATAGTGGTTGGAAAAGCAACCATGGACCAAACTAACGTTGTCCTCAAAAGGCCTAATTGAGTGCACTTGATTGGTTTTTAGTTATCTAGGCTCACCCCTTCTCACCAAAGCCTTGTTTCAAACTCCTATAGACTAATTACAACCATTTCAATCATTCCTAAGTGCCATCTTGAAAAAAAATCTCTCAAAACAAGCAAAACTCTATTTTTTGCTTTACAAGCTAGGCTTGTCACATGAAGATGCCAGACCTAGATCAGTTTGTAACTTTCCCCACACATTTGGCCATTCTCCAAAACCTTGAAAAGATTAAAATATACATAAATACCTTCCATCCCACAAGAAATTAGCAACTATACACCGTGGGAGTGGAAGATAGAAGCATTTTTTGGCCAAACCCTAGTTTTGAGGGTTTCTTGACCTGTTGCTGCTAAAACAAAGATATCTCCACTTATACTTGATGAAAATTCACCAAAACACCTTCAAATGAAAGCTGACACTCTCCTATTTCCAACTAGAATAGGGTTGATTCCGTACAGATCATATAGAGGTCGTACCACACATTTTAGCAGTAAATTACACACAAAAATTTCCAGAAAACAACCACTTCTTTCAGTAGAACTTGAAAAAAAATGATTCAACAGCCATGCCTCAACCATGAGAGGCTTATTTAACTTCCAACCACCCTTCCCAATGTCCTCCAACTGGAATTTGAATTAGGTGGACGTTGGAAACTAACTTTTTTTCCAATTAGACCCCTAATTGCCTAGTTAAGGCAATTGACTACAACTTCACAAAAGTCCGATTGAAATGAGGCTTCAAAGGTGTATGCAAAAGCATAAAAGACACCACAAACACTACACATGTCAAGGAAACTCCCCTCAAGGACTTGGATACATCAAGGCACTTTAATTCTTTAGTTTTCCTAGATGAATCAAGCTTACATGGTGAGGAAGGAGACCTTGTTTTTACAACAAGACTTGACTCCAAAACTAAAACTTGTTACAAGACATGAAAGATGGTTCTTGGAACCTTATTACATCTCAAACTTCTTGACAACAAACAAAGAAAACAAGCAATACCTCCAAGAGGCATGAGGATCCTAAGGTGCTCCTGCACCAAAAGCACATCAACCACATGTGGTACAAATGATTAAATCCCAGAGATGATCTGTAGCAATGAAAGAGTCTGAAAAGGAAAATAGAGCAACACTAGTGACTCAAAAGTGCTGCCCCAATGAATTAGTAAGGTTTTGGATAAGTTTAAATTATAGACCCTTGCATTCCATTTGGATCGATCCTTAAGGGTCCAAAGGGCAAATGGCTGCAAACTTCAGCATGGGGTTACTCGAGACACCGTGATGCTTAGAACCTTCGTCCCCGATGGAGTGGGATCGTAATTTGGAGCCCCTCTACAATAACCTCTCTTGGTTTTTGTTATCTCGGAAGTGGTTTTCTCAAGTGGTGTCCAGGTTTTCAATTGATGAAAAAAGTGTCAAATGGAGGCGGTGGAAGTTGCAAAGTGAATTGCAACTTTAGATTCTACACCTTTCATTATGACAAATAGACTATTTCCAACGCGTTTGAATAGGCATGTTTATGCTAGGAATTGTCCTTTTTCATACCCAAGCACGCGGAATCTCTCCAAGCTACGTTCAACCAGATCGATCCCTTAAGGGTCCAAAGGGGAAAATGGCTACAAACTTTAGCATGAGGTTACTCGGACACCGTGATGCTTAGAAAATTCTCATCTAGTCTGATGGGATCATGTTGGGCCCCTCTACAATAACCTCTCTCGGTTTTCATTATCTCATAGTGGTTTTCCCGTGGTGTCCAGTTTTTAGTTGATGAAAAAAGTGTCAAATGGAAGCAATGAAAAGTTGCAAAGTGGTGCAACTTTCGTTCTGCAACTCGTGTGACCAAACAGATTGTTCCAACATGTCCAAATAGGCATGTTTACGCTAGGCATGGTCCTCTTTTGCACCCAAACACGCATAATCACTCCGAACTACGTTCAACCGAATCGATCCCTTAAGGTTCCAAAGGGCAAAATGGATGCAAACTTCAGCATGAGGTTACTTAGACACCGTGATGCCTAGAAACTTCTTGTCTATTTGATGGGATCATGTTTTCCCCCTCTACAATAACCTCTCTCAGTTTTCGTTATGTCGGAGTAGTTTTCCTGTGGTGTCGGTTTCGATTGATGAAAAGAGTGTCAAATGGAGCCCGATGAAAAGTTGCAAAGTAGATTTTGCAACTTCGTTACGCAACTCATGTGACCAAGCAGTTGTTCCAACACATCGAATAGAAATTTTATACTGGGCATGGTACTCTTTCACACCAAACATGCGGAATCGCTCGAGCTTCACGTTCAACTGGATCGATCCCTTAAGGTTCCAAAGTGCAAAATGGCTGCAAACTTCAACATGTTGTTACTCAGATACCATGACACTTAGAAACTTCTCGTCTAATTCTATGGGATTGCATTGGGCCCCTCACCACAATAACCTCTCTCGGTTTTTATTATCTTGGAGTGGTTTTCTTTGTAGTGTCAATTTTGATTGATAGAAAAAAATTGTCAAATGGAGGCAGGTGGAAGTTGCAAAGTGGTGCAACTTTACGTTCACCATATCATATGACAAATGAACTATTGGCAATGTCCTAAATAGGCATGCTTTACCTTTGAGCATGGTCCTCTTTTCACCCAAACACGGAATCACTCACGAGCTATGTTCAGCGGATCAATCCCTTAAGGATCCAAAGGGCAAAATGGCTACAAACCCGGCATGAGGTTACTTTCGGACAAATGATGCTTAGAAAATTCCTCGTCTAGTCCGGAGTGGGATGCGTATTGGGCCCCTCTACAATAACCTCTCTCATTTTTAGTTATCTCCAGAGTGGTTTTTCGTGGTGTGCAGATTTTAGTTGATGGAAAAAGTGTCAAATGGAAGCAGTGGAAAGTTGCAAAGTGGTGCAACTTTTGTTCTGCAACTCGTGTGACCAAACGGAATGTTCCAACGTGTCTGAATATGCATGTTCATACTAGGCATGGTCCTCTTTCTCATCCAAACACGTAGAATCGCTCTGAGCTACGTTCAACCAAATCGATCCCTTAAGGGTTTGAGTGTAGTATGTTGAAATAGGCCATTGCACCTATTGTTCAGGTTGTGTCTCAGTGATATGGGCCTGATGTAAGTAGGATAGGGAGTAGGAATAAGAAAATAGCATTAGTAAGGGCATTGGAAGAGATTACTAACGCTGCCCCTGTTGAAAATTCAAAATTAAGGCCCCTTAAAAGCAAGGCTAGAAGAGGTGAAAAGTTGAAAATAAGTTAGAATAGGTTGGAAATAGGGTGAGGTTGTGGAGTTTGATGTATTCAAAAGGTCTACAAGGACAAGGGAGGTCAAAAGCATGTTATAGCATGACATGCCCTAGTTGGGAAAATAGGGGTTTTGAATGAAAAAGAGAGGTTTGAGGGAGTAAACGTGGGTAAAGTCAAGGGGCAACATAATTTGGTGGTCAATTAAGTTTATGCAAGCAAAATGAAGAGTGTTGGAATAGGTTTTGAGTTTCAGATTTGGGGGTTCGGTTCGCCGGTTTGGCCAAATTTT
>VDFB02038438.1:0-17317 GCA_007258455.2 Sequoia sempervirens
TGAATGGCTCCAAGATGCTAAATAATGTAAAGGAATGCAAGAAGGGTGTGAGAAGTTTTATATAGTTTGTGCAGTTATATTTTAACATGTTTGAATATTTTTAGATGGGTTTAGGTTTTGAAACATATTTTCCATAAACCCTCACTCTTTTTGTATTCTGAAAATCCTAGAATCAAGGTTTTATAGAGCAGTGTTTTATTTGTGCCCTTCTACTTCTAGAGTTGTTGAAGATCTTGTGTTTGAGACTTGATAAAAGGTACATTTGAAGAAAATTGGGTGTTTGGTGGGGTGATCCCATATCTTAGTTTTACAATTTTTGGCCAAACTAGACTACTAAACCCAATTTTTCTAACTAAATCTTCACTTTGAGGCACCTATAGCAGCTAAACCATGAGGGAATTTGAGATGATGCAAACTAGTGATCCTATGAAATTTTGTTTATAGATTCTAAATGTATTTTTTTTCAAAAATTACAATCATATTGCACTTCCTTTTCCATCTCCTTGAGCCTAGTTTTTTGATAAACACCATTTTTAAGGAGTGACACTCAGTATAACACAACTTTTTTCATGAAGGATAATTTTTTTTTAATTTATATTTGCTTAGCAATGATATCCTAGTGCTTCAATTGGTTTCATAGTATTTTATTGAACTAATTTTTCCTTAATCAAGTTTTGAAGTCAAATCAATTATATGGCAATTCAAACATAGGCGGACCATTATAACACAACTTTTTTTGTATGTATCAAAATTCAATTCTTTTTTTTTGTTGGATCAAGGACTTCAATATCTAGTCCACTAATATTTTTATTTTTTATTTTTATAATCTTATATTTTTCCACATGTATAGAATAGAGAGCTTGATTTTCAGTGAAAACCCAACATTCACAAGAAATAAAAAATAAATATAATAATTAGATTAAATTTATTTAAAATTATACTTTTTGGGATGCTTATAATAAGGACTACATACTTACAAAAAATTTAAATGAATTCATTTGATCCCCAAAGGTAAAGCAAAGTGGTGCTATCGACATTTTGATAGGTGTAAAGGAGACTCCATTATAGGTATGGTTTAAAACTAGGGGGGTTCTATCCAAGGGGGTTCAATCTAAGGTAGTTTGATCAAACCCTATTCAATTGGAATTCTTTAAATAGAACTTTTTAAGGCTTAAATCATTATATTTTCTAAAAATATGTGATTTAAAAAAAAATAGAATCTCCCAAAAATTGTAAACCAGTATTGTGGGATCACCCGGTGGTGATTTAAGGTGACCTTTATAATTTTGGCCTAATTAAGCCTATGTTGAAACAAGATAGTCATGTTTTATGTTGTTTTTCTTCAAACAAGTGTATCTGATGTTGAGGCATGTAATTGTATGTTATAAAGGGTTCCTAAAAACATATATTTATTGAAGTGAAACAATGAGGAACATCAGGTATACTCAATTTAGCCATATTTCCATGCTAATAGGGTTTTGGGGTTTGAATGCTATAAACTGTGATTCTAATAAAATAGTGATATGAAGGTTTGAGTTTGTCTTGAAGTTGTAAATTTAATGATGTTAAAGGTGCCTTGGAAGTCTGTAAAAATATCTGAAGCCAGTATGGAAGGTTCTAGTCATTTTGTCTTATGGAACAATAGTTGTATTGAAGTGTAAAAAAAATTGTTTGCTAAATGAATTGATGGGTATTGAGTTTTCTGATTAGATTGTTGTCTTATTTCAGTCATTGTGATATGGGAGAAAGTGCATTGTGGTTAGTTGAGAGTCTAGAATCAATATTTGGTATTATGTTGTCTTGTGCCTTGAGTTTCTTGAAGAAAGGTTGGTGTAAGTAAGGTGAGTTGCATGAATTGAAGAAATCAGAGTTTCTAAAAGTATTTTGTTTTGAAATAGTTAAAAGAATGTTGGTTGAGATTTTTTTGAGTCCAATGATGGTTAAGAGACAAGTTTGGTGATTTGATGCTTTGTGGTATGAAGTGAATTTGAAGATTTTTTGATGAAAAGTTAAGTGAAACAATGGTGTTTGTTCAATTTGATCTTCTCAATTGAGTTTGGGTCTGATGTACCCTATTGAATAGGTGTTGTAGATAGATGCCATTGCATTATTTGGTATCAAAGCTGGTTGATTCTGATAAGTTTGTTAAGTTGTAGTTTCTTAAGATGTTGAGTTTGGTTGCAGGTGCTTGATCCATCTAAGCTACAAAGAGGAAGAGTTCTAAGATTTGTGTGTGTGCAGACAAGCTGCAGTCTATGGTCACCATCCTCCAATGGAGATTAAGCTGGGTAGAAGGTGCAAGGAAAAGAGAGTGAGGCATCTTCTAGGATCTTCTATTAGGTAAGATGGATGGTTTTCTAAGTTGTAGAGTTGTGTTGTGATGCAGTAAGAACTAGATGGATACCTAATTGAAGAAGCACTTGAGTTTGCAGCCTAAAGAGTACTCCATTGATGGGAGTAGTTGAAAAGATGAAGACAAGTTGGTCAGAGAAGGTCAAGGATGAATTGTGAAAGAAAGAGGAAAGTATACAAGGATAGTATTGTGTACTTGGTTGAGGAAAATTTGATTTGAGAGTGGTAAAAAGGCAGTCTTGTGTCCTTTTGAAAGAGAAGATGATTAAGACCCTGATAAACAAAGAATGAGAAAGGAAAAAGACAAGTGAAGACAAGAAGAGTTAGAGATGAATATAGAGTTGAAGGAAAAGACAAGACAACGAAAAGATAATTTGAAGTTGTTTTGCAAGTGAAAGAACAAGATAACATATTTCCAAGGGACTTAGAAAGTTTTTGTTGGTTGGTTGTATGGTGTAGGTGTGCACCTTGTTCACCGAAAGCCTTCAAAAGGACAAATTGTAAAATCTGAGTTTTCAAGTCTAAAGCAATGTAAAAAGGTCATGTGAAGATCATAATTAATGTAATAAAGTCCTCTATAGGTCTCTAGGTGGTCAAAAATATGGGAAAAGAAAAACTTGCAAAAATTGCAAAAGTTGCCAATTATGTAAAAAATGCAAAAAGAGCAAAAAGCATGAATATGAAGAGTCAAGTGGGAAAAGTGAAGGTTTAGTCAATTGGGGAAGATTAAAATCATTCAAAAAAGAACTGTACATTTTTTTCAAGCATAGGGGAAGTTTGAATAAGAAGAAAATCATTTAGAAATCCCTGTGCATGCTTAAAACTTTGGATTTTTTGTATTTTAGACAGGTAAAATGTTGTTGCAGGTTGTTGTACGGCCTTGTACGGTCATATTCATTTGGTGCAGTAATTATATTTGATGGTGGCATTAATCTAGAGCATTTTTATTTTTGTTTCATTCAATTTCATTAAGTTTTTCTCTAGTTATTACAAATTTACTCCAGGTGGTTAAGTTCAGATTTTAAGGGGGCAACATGTAATTAAAATTCAAGATCTTTTAATTTCTAAAATGAAATCTCTTGAAAATTGGTAGGAAGGTATTTTTATATGTATTTTAAGTGATCTCAAGGTTTCAGAGCTCGAAGACATGGTCTTGGGTAGATTTAATGATGCCCTAGGTTTGTAAATTGTGCAAAATCTGAATTTCCTTATAGAAATGAATGGCTCCAAGATGCTAAATAATGTAAAGGCATGAAAGAAGTGTGTGAGAATATTTATATAGTTTTTGAAGGTATATTTTAACATGTTTGAATAGTTTTCAGATGGGTTTGAGGTTTGCAACATGTATTTTCCATAAACCCTCACTCTTTTGTGTTACAAAAGCCTAGAATCAAGGGTTTTATAGAACATCATTTATTTGTGCCCTTATACTTCTAAGAGTTGTTGAATATTGTGTTTTGAGACTTGATAAAGGACTTTTTGAAGAAAATTGGTGTTTTGGTGGTGATTTAAGGTGACCTCCTTTGTAATTTTGTTCTAATTAAGCCTATGTTGAAACGGGACAGTCATGTTTTTTGTTGTTTTTCTTCAAAAAAGTGTATTTGATGTAGAGGCATGTAATTGTATGTTATAAAGGGTTCCTAAAAACATATATTTCCTGAAGTGAAACAATGAGGAACATCAGGTATACCCAATTTAGCCATATTTCCATGCTACTAGGGTTTTAGGGTTTGAATGCTATAAACTATGATTCTGATTAAACGGTGATATGAAGGTTTGATTTTGTCTTGAAGTTGTCAATTTAATGGTGTTAAAGGTGCCTTGGAAGACTAGAAAAAGATCTAAAGCTAGTATGGAAGGTTTTAGTCATTTTGTCTTATGGAACACTAGTTGTATTGAAGTGTAAAAAAAAAATGTTTGCTAAATGAATTGATGGGTATTGTGTTTTATGATCATATTGTTGCCTTATTTTAGTCATTGTGATATGGAAGAAAGTGAATTGTGGTTAGTTGAGAGTCTAGAATCAAGATTTGGTATTATGATGTCTTATGCCTTGAGTTTCTTGAAGAAAGATTGGTGTAAGTAGGGTGAGTTGGATGAATTGAAGAAATCAAAGTTTCTGAAAGTATTTGTTTTTGAAATAGTTAAAAGAATGTTGGTTGAGATGTTTTTGACTCTGATGATGGTTAAGAGACAAGTTTGGTGATCTAATGATTTCTGGTATGAAGTGAATTTAAAGAGTTTTTGATGAAAAGTTAACTAAAACAATGGTGTTTGTTCAATTTGATCTTCTCAGTTGAGTTTGGGTATGATGTACCCTATTGAATAGATGTTGTTGATAGATGCCATTGCATCAAGATTACAAGTATTCAGATATTGAGGTTATTGCTTTGGTACTTGTCCCTATGTTTGTGTGGATCAGCTTGTTAGTCAAGGTTGCTGAAGGTTGCTATATCCAGATTCTTGGCTATTGGTTCTTTATGAAGATCGAGTTGTGTTCACCAATTGTAAACTATGTTTTTCTATATTTTGGTTGAGATCCAGGAGAAATGTTACTGGTCCTAATTTCTCTTTGATGAAGTATTTTGAATTGCGGGTTTAGAGAAAAGATGTTCTAATTGCATTGAAGATATTTTTGGCTTCTAGAAGTGCCGAGCTTAATCGTTCTATGTGTTTTACACTAGTTTGGCTTACCATGTTTTAGGAACTATCTTCAAAGTTGATAAAGTGTGTTGGATCTATTATGGGTCCCAGTGAAGTGTGTGTTTGGGTTGCCCTCATTCTAATTCCACCCTAGGATGTTTGGTGCTAGCCCAATTTGAATTTGAATTTGAACGGTTGAATTTGTAACTTTTGAAGGTTGGAGATAGTATAAATACAGAATGAGCTAGCAATAAAAATTGTACACAAGAAAAGAAGGGAGATAAGTGAAAGAGAAAACGTGAATTTGATACTATTCTAAATGTGTGTGAGTTATGTGTGTGGTTGATTAGTGTGAATCTTAATGTTGAGTTTCCGGATGCAGTGAGCAGAAGGCAAACTCTATCATTCATGCAAGTTGATCAGTGATTGTGGTGGAATACTTTGTTGCATTGGGATTGTTGTATCTCTATTAAAAGTCTTCTTTTTCTTCTTATGTATCTCCAGGTTGTAATCCTATGGACAGTGAGTCCTTATTATAGGAAGTGAGCCTTATCTGAGGAATTGAGCCTTATTTCAGGCAGTGACCCTTTTTGTAATCGATTTTGATATTCTCTATAGTTTGAGTTAATCCTCACTGTGGTTTTTCCATCATTGGGGTTTCCACATAAATCTTGTGTTATTGTGTTTGTTCATTTCCATTTGATGGCTAATCATTTAATCATTTTATGTGTTAGTATTGGTAATTGAATTGAAGGTTGTAATTTGTGACAATTGATTCACCCCCCCTCTCAGTTGTCCTATCCAACAATTGGTATTAGAGCTTGGTTCCTTGGTGAAGAGCTTAATCGCTTTAGGAAGGTTTGGGATGGCTAGAAAAATGGTCTTTGATTATCCAAGGTTTGATGGAACTAATTATGGTATTTGGAAAGTATTGATGGAAGAATATCTGGATTATCGTGGATATGATGTAGAGAAAGCTTATAAGAATCCCTACACTCTTCCTGCTAATGGTTCAAGTACACCAGAGAAATCATGGAACATGAAGTGAATAATAAGGAAAAGTACATCTTGAATAATAATCTGGTACATTTCTAAGTTGATTAAGGTTCAAAATCTAAAGATAGCTAAGGAAGTTTGGGATGCTTTAGAAAGAGCATGATGGTGATGAAAGGGTAAAAGAGGAAAAATTACAGAATTTGGAAACATAGTTTGATCTTATACATATGTCTAAAGATGAAAATGTTGAAGCTTATGTGCAAAGATTGGATGAGGTAGTGGTTGGAATGCATCTCTCAGCGCTACTATAGATGAAACCAGGATTATAAATAAGATGCTTAGAACTATTCCTAATGCTTATAGTGAAAAGGTGAGTCCTATTGAGAAAACTATAGATAATAAGACTTGTACTAAGGATCTATTGCTAGGATTCTTGACATTTTATGAGATGAGGAAGTTGAATCTAAGAAATGGAGGCAAAATAGAGACTACTTTTAAAGCTACAAAAATTGAAGATCCGGATGAAGAAAACTTTGATGAAATAAAAGCTAACTTTGTAAGAAGAATGAGAAAAGGCTTTGGTAAGAATGAAGGTAAATTTCCCTTTAAATGGTTTAGTTTTGGAGAAATTGGTCACTATGTTGCAAAGTGTCCGGAAAGAGCTAAAAAAAATAAACAAAGATATGAGAACAAAAGAAAGGAAAGAAGATTTAGATCTAGCTTACTATGTTAATGAGAATGCTAGTATTTTAGATGAAGATTCATAATATGAAGATCCAAATGACAATGAATTCTTGTTCCTGGTGATTAAGGATGAACCTACTTCTACTAATTCAGAAAAATAGATAAAGGAAAGTCCTCCGAAGAAGAAGGAGAAGGAGAAAAATAAAGGTATGGTTATCTCTACCCTACATGCTAAAAAAGAAAGAACTTTTGGGTAGTTGATAGTGGTTGCTCACCTCACATGATTTGTGATAAGAGTAAGTTTGTGAAACTTGAGAAATATGATGGAGGTCTAGTTGTTTGGAGATGATACTGGTGCTAAAATCTATGGGATAGGTTTAGTAAGTTTTGATGGCAAGCATCATACTGATGATGTTTACTATATTAATGGTTTAAGGCATAATCTATTGAGCATTGGTTAGATGTGTAGAAAAGGATATGATATTTTGTTTAAGGATGAGAAATGTGAGATACTGAAAGGATCTGAAACATTGATTGCTACAAGAAAGAAATCTAAAGGGAATATTTATCAGCTTGAGAGTGTTGATGAACAATGCTTTATGACTCAGATAAATGACAGTTGGTTATAGCATAGGAGAATGTGTCACATGAATTTTGATAACTTGGAAAGGATTAGTGTTGTTCATGCCATGAGAGATCTACCGAGAATTATAAATCCTATAAATGCTATCTACAGGAATTGTCAATTTGGGAAGCAAACGAGAAATCATTATAGATCAAGAGAACAATCTACTATCGGATTATGGATTTTGATTCATACAAGATCTTTTGGTCCCATGAGAGTGCAAAGTCTACTTGGTGAAAGGTATTTTATGCTTACCGATGGTTATTCTAGATATACATGGGTTGCATTTCTAAGAGACAAATTAGATGCATTAGTTAGATTTAAGGCATTCAAGGCCTATTAAAAATAGTGCTGGAATTTGAGGATAAGATGCTTGAGATCTGATAGAGTTGGAGAATTAACCTCCCATGATTTCAATATGTTTTGTGAAGTGCATGGAATAAAGGGACAGTTATCTGCTCTGAGAACTCCTCAGCAGAATGGAGTCATTGAAAGGAAAAATAGAACAATTCAAGAGGCTACTAGGTCAATGATCATTGAAGCCAGATTACCAGAATTTTACTGGAAAGAAGCTATTCAAACTATTGTATATGTATTCAATCAAGTTTAGGCAAGAGAAAAAGTACAAAGACTCCCTATGAGCTATGGTATGAAAAAATTCCTATAGTTAAATATTTCAAGGTATTCAGAAGCAAATGCTATATCAGAAGAGATGAAGAAATTTTTGGAAAGTTTGATGCAAGAAGTGATGAAGGAATATTTATTGGATATTCTACCAAAAGAAAGATGTATAGATGTTTCAATAAAATACTAGGAAGATTGTAGAAAGCTCAAATGTGAAGGTTGATGAAACAGTGAAGAATTCTATTGATATTGATGGATATGTGTCTGATGAACATGACTGTGCAAGAATAGAAGAAATTATGGAAGAATGGGATAAAGATGAGCAGAAAAAATAGAATGAATAGAGTGAAAGAGAAGAAGATGCTCCAATGAAATTCCCCCAAGACACCAAAATATCTATAGAGGAATCATTCAAAAAATTAGATTATTGGTGACAAGACAAAAGGTGTGTTAACTAGAAGAAAAGTATCTGCTGAAGTAAATTTGTGTTTATAATCTGAGATTGAGCCGAAGTCGGTAAGTGAAGCCTATACAAGTAAGGATGAACACCTAAAAGGAAGCAAATGAAAAGAAGAACTTTTTATTGAGAAGAATCAAACTTGGGAATTGTCCCAAGATCCTCAGAGAGAAAAATATCATTGGATCGAAATGGCTATTCAGAAATAAGTTGAATGAGAACAAGAAAGTTGTCAGAAATAAAGCAAGACTTGTGTGTAAAGGATACTCACAAGCAGAAGGCATAGATTTTTAAGAGAATTTTTCCCTGGTAGCAAGAATGGAAGCTATAAGGATATTTTTGGCATTAGTTTCTTATAAATATTTCAAAGTCTATCAGATGGATGTCAAGTCAACATTTTTAAATGGTGAGCTAGAAGAAGAGGTCTACATGGAATAACCAGAAGGATTTTAGTTAACAGAACAACTGGATATGGTGTGTAGATTGAAGAAATATTTATATGGATTGAAGCAAGCTCCTAGAGCATGGTGTAAGGTTAGATAAGTATTTGAGTTAGTAAGGATTTAACAAAGGTATGGCAGATAGTAATTTGTACTTCAAGATTGAAAATGAAAAAATCTTGATTGTAGTTGTATATGTTGATGACATTATTTTTGGAGGAAATGAAAAAATGTGCAAATTTTTTGCAGAAGTGATGCAAAAATAATTTGAAATTTGTATGTTTGGGGAGATGAATTTCTTTCTTGGGCTACAGATTAATCAAATGGAGAAAGGAATTTTCCTTTCACAGTCTAAGTATGTGAGAGAGATGTTGAAGAAGTTTGGGATGGACAATTCCAAATGAGTAAGTACTCCTATGGTGACTAGTTGCAAGATGGTTAAAGATGATTCACCTAAGACTGGTCAGAGCAAGTATAGATCTATGATTGGTGGACGACTATATTTGACTACTATTAGACTAGATATTATGCATGCGGTTTATCTTGTAGCTAGATTTCAAGAAGATTCAAAGGAGACACATGTTACTATAGTTAAAAGAATATTCAGACATTTGAATGGCACTCTAGATTATGGATTATGGTATCCTAAAGATACTGACTTTACACTTAGTACCTATACAGATGTAGATTGGTTCAGAAGTATAGATGACAGAAAGAGTACAAGTAGTGGTGCATTCATTTTCTTTGTTTACTACTGAAGTTGAGTATATTGCTGCTACATCTTGTTGTACACAACTGTTATGGATGAAACAGACATTAAAGGATATCACAGTGCTATATGATGATCATATTTCTATCTTATGTGATAATACAAGTGCAATTAACATTTCAAAGAATCCTGTGATGCACTCAAGAATGAAGCATATATCTATCAAGTTTCATTTCTTGAAAGAGAAGGTCATGGAGAATGAATTCAAGCTTGAGTATGTTTTGACAAAGGATCAGATTGTAGATATATTTACAAAGGGTCTTCCTAAAGATGATTTTGAGTATCTTCGAGAGAAGTTAGGGGTTATTTCCCCTCCTTTCATAAACTAAGTGATGCAATGCCAGAGGAAGAAAACTCAACCACTCAATCTCATTTATTAAAACTTGAACTAATTCTTGACTTTCCTTGTAATCAGGACCCATTTCCCTTTACAAAATCCTTGATTTCAAACACTCAACCATACAATCAGAGTTCCAAACTTCTACAAAACCTTCAAGACACTTTGATCCACATAATAATGACTTGTTAAAGCCTCCACAATCATAACTTTAATGAGCTTGAAATATGCTCATAATTTGAGTATTATGATGTATTTTTAATATCCCTACTCTTATTGCTAATGGATGTTTTAACTATGTGGTTAAAGACTTTTATCTGAAATTGGGTAGTATCCTGTAGCCACACATTCCTATATTCCTACAGCTTAACATCTCTATGTGTCTTATTAATTACCATGTTTGACCTCCCGAATGACTGATATAATACATGTGGTTTTTGAATAATGAAATAGACTCAATATGTGATTAATGAATGTATCGTCTTGTTTGCTACGAGTGCTTTCTTTAGCCTCTGTCTCCTTGTGCATCATAGGTTGTTGAAGGTTGGAAAATAAACCTACCTGTGTTTTAAATGACCTCGGGACTGGCACAAGTCCATTTCTTATTACTATGCTGTTCCACCGCACTCTACCGTGTCGCTGTGGAAGAAACCGCAAATGATCGGGCTAATCTATAGGGAAGAGGGAATGCTAAACTTCTCCTGACCAGCGTTGAACGGATATGCTTTCATTTATGAGAACCCTGTCTCTCTGATGCACCCCGGGTCCTTCTCTCTCATAGTAGTTAGTTTCCTCTCTTTCCAGTTTAAATAAGTGTCTCTCTTGCTGAGTGAGCAACATAGCATTTATGAGTTAGTACATAATAAGAGATTTCATGTTAGCCTTCTGCCATGAGCTGTCTTATCATTCCTTGAAATTCAATACTTGCATAAACCCAGTTGAATTTTTCTGCCAGTCCTTGTAATTTAGTAAGCAATCAGAGTTGGCTGAAGCTAGCCTACTATTTCTCAGCCGGACTGCCTAGATCGGCCCTTGTACCCCAAGCAACTCGGGCCTTTATATTGTTCCTACAACATCTATGGAACCATCCCCTGTTTGCCTTTTATGATAAGGCCACCATAGCCTTGCTCTTCTTAGTCATAGATGTTACATTCTCGGGCTTTCTGACCAAGCCATGCTTAGCCAAGAAAAGCTTGTAATACTGCTACTTTTGCAGCATAAGTAGAATTCTCTTCATGCACTTACTTGGCATCCATGATTGAAGTTAGTTCTTAGTGCACATATAGTGCTGCTCCATTTCAAGTATATGTTCCTTGGTTTGACAAAGTAAATGAATGACCATAAGAAGAAGTTAGTCACCTGTTGGAATGTCCAATTCCCAGGTTAGGATTTTTTCGTGACTTTTATATCCTTTTGTGGATGCTAATTGTACCACAAAGGACTCATTCCTAGACCTCAAAGTTCACCCAACCTTTTCTCTTAGTCCTCTATGTTTCTTTAAATTTCAAATTTTCTATTGCTCTGCTTCCATTTCTAGGTCATTTTGCATTTTCTAAGTTTTCCATTGGTATTTAATTTATTTTATCAAATTTTAGCATTTAGGACATTCCCCTTTGACAAATTTCAAGATCTCATTTGAATTGGAATCTCAAGGGCTTATTCTTGAGTGATCCATTTAAATTTTTGGTACCTCTCTCCTTTTAGGTGTAAAACCCTGGAACTGTAAGAGAGCCCCCACCCATTCCAAAAATCTTTGGTTCACCAAAGTAATTATTGAAAATGGATACTTTTTCTGTTATTACATATACTATGCAAATAATATATAGGAAAATATCACATACATGCAAATGAAATATATCTACTAACTGATATATCTATAAAAATCATGGTTTATATTATAATTATAGGTGCTTAAATATATACAAATCATTAAAATAATATACCTAATGTGAAACCTTAGATAGTATATGAGATGGTTTTTCAATATATAAATATAACTATCTTTTATTTCAATATGAAAAAGATATGGATAATAGTCATCATAACATAAAGAGGATCCATGATAAAAGATATATTTGATATGAGATTATAAAAAATATAAATAATAAAAGAGAATTAGAATAATAAATTAGCATCACAAATTATTAAGGAGAGCTAGTATCATAAATTACTACATATAAAAATTATAAACAATTAAATCTAATAAATTATAAATTTTAAACTATAAATTATTAAGATGAAGGAGACCTAGCATCATCTAGAGTAATATCATCTTGTATGTAAGGAGATAGTTCATATATATTGTGTCACAAAAAAGTGTATACTTTGCTTGATATGGTAATAATTAATGACAACTTGGACTTAATGAGGCTTGATTTAGTGTTCTGAGGTGTTTTACACATCCACATTAGGTCTTGGGACCTTGCAAATTGAATAAAATGGATTTATTGATGTCTTGCAAGAGTGTTCTAAGATGTTGTAACACATCTTCACACTTTTCTAGGACCATAATGTTATAATTCACCTAAATAACCTTACCAAGACCTATTTCAAAGTGTTGTGAAGTCTTGTAACAAAATTTAACGCTTTCCTAGGCTTGTCATCAATATTTACACCTTTCTTCTACTTTAGATGGCCCCTTTATGCCCTTACAAGTCATATTTAAGCCTCTTCTTGTAGAAGAATATAAAAGACATTATTTAAATTATCATAATTCCCAACATCCACTTAAAAATTTCCAAGTGGACTAAGTTTCCATTGGTGGTGACTTAGCCCCATTTGGCTCAAAAATCAAAATTAATTCAAATTTTTTTTAGGTTTTTATTCCTTAAAACCTAAGGTCAGCCTGTGATGAGGTATTTTCGAGAATTAAGGCATAATTGTGTATAAATAAAGGGTTTTCCCTCTCATTTAATATAACTCATCCTAATTTAGATATCATCATCATTCATTCATCATCCACCATGTTCCCAACTCAAGCAAGCTAGGGTTTTATCATTCCAAGTCATCAAGATAGCTTCCTAAGGCATTCAAGGGAAGATTCTTCAACTATTGCTGTAAAAAATAAAAATCAATCATCATGGAAAGGTACTAACTCCATTGTTTTATTCTTCATTACTTTGTTTCTTCATTTAGGTTTAAGTACCTAAAAGGGGTTTGACCAAGGCAAACCCCCATGACCTAACATTCAACATTTCTTTCTCCTTTATTGTGTGTTTGCAAATTTAGGCACTTTGAGGATTTGAAGATAATTAGAGAATAGTTTGAAGCCTTTTTCAAAACTTCTCCTTGTTGACCAAGCCAAAATATCAATAAAAAGTCACATTCAGGCCTAAAAATCAAAATTTTAGAAGTAGACACCTATAGAAAACTGAAGTGCAGACTGAGGACTTCCATTTCCACTTTTGAATTCTTAGAGATTTAGAAGTGGACTAAGTTGCCAGTAATGGAAAATTTGTCCCACTGAACCTATTTTTCTGAAGTTTTTGCAGATTTGGATACCCATTTGGCCGAAACAACTTTCTGGGTAGTTTTCTCGAAACTGAAGCTAAGTCATCCAACCTGGCATAAATGTCTGAGTTGGCTTAAAAATTAAAAATTCTAGAATTTCAGAGGTCTCTGCGATCCCCAGTCAGCTCTTCATCAGTTTCTAGGTGCATAGTTTTGGTCCTGCATCTTTATTTTGTCATTTATTACATTTGCTTTGTCTTTTTGCATATCACAATGTGTTTTCAATTATTTTACATTTCTTAGGTTTTGCACCATCAGATCATTTTATTTTCAGATAAATGCATTACTACATCATAATTAAATATATTACATCTTATTTACATTAATCTTGAGTGTAGACATTAGCATTTTGGACCCCATCCCTTTCTCCTTTCAGGTGAAAACCCTAAAAGGAGCTTAGAGTAGTTGGGAAATCCAAAATATTTGTCCACATTTTGGTGAACCTAAGTTCTGAACACTTTTTTTTAATTTGGAGTCCATCATCCTAGATGTAGCTTGCATCATCGGGTATGTGCAGAATCATCATGGAGAAAACAGGCCCTTAAGTGGCAAAAAATTCAGAAAAATCAGAGTTAGGCAACTTGACATAAAAATTTGAATAAGTTATCTTTATTATTTCAATAATATGTAAGAATAGAATTTGTAGAATATTGGCTGTAGTTTCTAAACTACTAATTTTATTTTATTTTTAAATTCTATTTGGTGAAAATTTCAAATTTCAATGCAGTAGTACTTAAATTAAAGGGAAAAAATAAGAAGTAGGTGTCTTTCTGACCACTCTAACCACAATAAAATGATAATTTTTTTTATAAGATTTTAGATATAAGTAGAGGACTCATGTCTAGATGCGATGCATATTTTTTTGTAATTTTTCAAAATAAATAATTATTTATGATTTTTTTATTACAACTTTTAAAAAATATAAAACTCATGTGTCTAACCACCTTAACTTGGCCAAAACTTCATGAATTCATTTTTTTTTAATCCTATAGTATAAGCATAGAATGTGATGTATATTTTATATTCAAAAAATGTGATACCATTTGAAAGCTATAGATTTTTTTCAATCAGCCTATCAATAAGGACTGTAGTCGTAATTCAAATAGAAAATGAATAATAATTATTTATTAAATTTAGAGTAAAGAATAATTTATATTGGTGGAAAGCTGAGAATCTCCTCTAAAAACCCTTTTCATTTCATCAATTTTGGGTAAAAGAAAAGTCATCAGCCACATACCATACAAATACCCATCATATCACCACTTTTTGGCCCATCATGATCCTACACATACCCCAACATTGCATTAGGTTTTATATTGTTTTGCATTTTAGGGTTGCAAAAACATGCATTAGTGAAAAACTCATTTAGATTTCATTATTGCATATAATTTTATAGAGAATTTCTAAAATTTTGCATCTCCATCTAAGGTCTACATCATATAAACTAAAAAGAATAAAAATCCATTGAATTTTTTTGGAAATTTTGAAAAAAATCCTAACTAGGACTAATCTGCTAGTCTGGGCGATTTAGTCCTAGTCCAGAGTTTTCACTATTTGTTATAGCATCAAAAACCTCATTTTTGTGCTTTCTAAGCCTCCTAGTATCATATATTATAAGTCTAGAATTTTTTGGGAACATTTGTTTTATGCATCTAGGTCAAAAACATCATTTAAGGGTATTCATCTTTGAAATCATTTCAATTATGAGCATTTTTGCATCTTAAATAACTGAACATTTCTTAAAATTTGCATTGGCACCTTAGTTCTACATTATACAGTATAGAGACCATCAAAATCCATCAAAAGAATCTCAAAATTCTCAAAAAAATCCCTACTAGGACTAATTCGCCACCTTGGGTGACTTAGTCCCTATTTAGCCCTGAAACTGCCTTTTATAGAGCTAAAAACCCTATTTTTAAGCTTTTGTTTGCTGCCATCAACTACTTGTATTAGTTGGCTAAGTTTTGTAACATGCATTTCATTAGATCTAGATTAAATTGGCTCATTTCATGCATTATTTAATCTCAAATTTGCATTTCCAACATTTCATCTTTCAGGTTGATGCATAATGTAATTAGAAAATTACCTTATTTCACATCTGAAAATTTCCTTTAAACATTGCATTTTAAGTCATTGCATTGCGGTTTCTTTCCTTTTTCATCATAGCATTTTTTCTTTCAAATGATGTGGCTTTGATTAAGTTAAAAATGGATTCCATAAATACAAAATTCCCTCTTATGAGTTCAATTTCTATTACCAAAATGAGGTCTTTCAGAAACATGTTCAAACCATTGACACAATCCTTAATATTACATTTCCCATTTGTGAGAATGGTAGTGTAGACAATTATAAAAATCATACTTGTTCTTCTCCCGATACCTCTCTTATTAGTGATGAAGGTATCTAGGTGAAGGAAGATACAAGCATTGAAAGTCTTGATTGTCCATCTCCTCATTCCACTTTGGAAGATGTTAGACAACAAGAACATGAGATCATAAAAACATTCCTAACCATCACCATACCTAGTCTCCATAACTGTTCCCATCAAACTTGTCTATCTCCTAATATTCCTCCTCTATGCAAAGAGGATAGGTTGGTGTTAGAAGATATACCTATTAAGAGTCATGAGAATCTTGAACCTCCCTTCCCTAATGCTCCAACCATTTGGGACAATCTATTTGAAAATCATAGTGGCCCTTCTCTTGATGACTACCCCACTTGTGATGAAGTTACTTTAAAAACTTCAACCTTGGGTGATCATCTTGCAAGCTCTCCTATTAGGGTAGATAATATGGAACAAGAGAATGAGACCTTCGAGACAAAGGACAATCAAATAGAGTATTTTCCTATTTTTCCCACTATTGATAAACAAGAAAATTCAACCATTGATCATTCCCCTACCTACGATGAAGTCATTTTATAAGAACCAATCCATAAATTTCAAAAACTTTTGATCCATAGTTCTCCTAAAAACTCTTCTTCTAGAGAGAATCTCATGGTGTTGGAAAATGGTAACAATACTAATGTGTCTTCATTCACTCATGATAAAAAGGTGATTCTCGATTGCCCTTTGTTAGAAATACATCAACCCAATACCACTGAGGTTATGAATGTGCAAGTTTCCATTAGTTCCCCCGCGATCAATGGACCTCATACATACCCTGTGGGACATCCTAAGAATCCTCTCATTCTCTACTCACCTCCACACCAAAAAAAACTTCAACGCCAACCTAAACTCATCCTTTACCCACCATCACATAAACCTCCACCTCCACCTGAACCCAAGTTTACCCTTTACCCACCTACGCATTTTGTTGTTGCTCACATGCATTACACTCGCACCAATCTATGATCACCACAACCCACCCCAACACCATTACCTTTGCCTAATCCCATTTTTCCTAGTGCTTCTTGATTAAATCCTATGGAGTATGATCTTGTTGAAAAAATTAAGAATACTCCTACCAAGATATCTCTTTGGGACCTTCTTCAGAATTCACCTACCTATCACACTATGCTCCAAACGTCCTTACAACAAATTTCTATCCCTTCTACTACACAACCAAATGATATAGTAGCCATAATTCAAGGATTGAATACTAACATTATTTTCCACCAAAGTGAACTCCCCCTTTGGAAGTGCAAAAAGAAAATGATGCTTTCAAAATCATATCTCAATACAAAACAAAAGGGATAAATTGAACCCTTCTTGACACTAGATCAAAGGTTAAGTGTATGTGCAGGATCATGATGGGACAAAAAGTGGTGATATGATGGGTATGTTTAGGGTATGTGGCTGTACCTTTTAGACCCAAAGGTGAAGTAGAAACTAAGCAGGTTTGTAAAGGGAGATTCTCAACTTTCCACCAATATAAATTAT